>RJWH01004588.1:0-102064 GCA_004363575.1 Solenodon paradoxus | reverse complement strand
CACTCACTGAGGAAAAAATCTTTTTAGCTCTGCAAGATTGTAGCTTTTCCTAGTCTCTCCTTGAGGCCAGAGGATTCTGAACAAGGTAGTGGGGTGCTGAGACAAATGTTTCTCCTACCATTTATGGAAGTGCATGTACCTTCTCTTTGTGAAGATGTTTGTCCCATTTTTCTTCAAGAGATTTAATTGTCAAATAGGTGTTATTTTGGTTGTGTCAGTGGGAAGAAGGCAAGCTTGAGATCATAATAATTCTACCTACTTGGAACTTACGATTGTTAATTTATGTTGGTTTTGAGAAGAGTAATATGATCAGAAGAAGAAATATAAAAACATAGAAATGTTTTATAAAATAAGCACTTAGATTTGATAGTTATTTATCTTCTTTATCATATTTATAGAGATTCAACAATTTATTTTGTCATCTGTATCTGTATCTGTCCTCTGGAGTACTCAAATCTCACCAAAATAAACTAATTCACTCTTTTCCAGAATAAGTAAATACTACAGATGTGGTAATTAGTCCTCCTGAGCAAATTTCATTATAGATCAAAGTATTATAAACTGTAATTTTTATTTGTTTTATTAAAATGATAAACTTGTAATATGTGAATATTTCAAAATAATCCTAGAATATGAAAGCTAATAAAGATGAAATATATATTTAATAAAGAATGTTTTGGTTTTCTAATTCTAGCCTTTGAATATTTTACTTTATTTTCATTATAGGAAAAATAGTAGTAAGAATCTTGCATGTGTGTTAAATACTACAAATACATTATAGGCAATGGATCTATCAACTCATATGACAGATATAAGATTAATTTCTTATACCTTCTATGACATTTTGAAATAGATAATTTATTTTGTGAAAGAGAAAAAGAAAAGTTCATAGAATTCTTATCAGTCAGTCATATTGTCTTGTAAAATAGATATGTCTGTTTAATGTCAGTGAAAAACTTAGATGTGGATTCATGGGTTACTATTAGAGCAAAGCATCTTTAACTCATTATACATCTGAAAACTTATAATTCTTTAAGCCTGCAATAATAAATAAAAGATGGATACTAGGTGGAAGATAAATTATTTCCACTCTCTGAGCCTCCTCCTCCCATAATACCAATAAAATCTTCACATATGCAAGAACTAAAAACCTTATCTCTCTTCTGTTAAAGCAAGATTTTGCAAAAAGTAATGATAATAAAATTATATTTTGAAGTAAAAACAATTCCATTGACATTTAACAATATATGCTTATGTTTCTTGACTTCTTACAAGCAATTACACATTACAAAGTTTCTATTAGATACCACTTGATATTCAATAACTGATTCTAGTCAGGGAGCACATCTTAGTTTATCCATATTTTGGCTGCCATATATATAGTTAGCTATTATATGACCAGAAAATGCTTTAATTCACTGCTACATCACTGATTTAGACTATTTTAATACTTCTGCAAGTATTCATACCTTAAAGATGATCTACTGCATAGAATTTCCCTAGAAAATAATTTGCATTACAGTCGCTTATGATTCTAATTAGTTTTGTGCTAAATTTATGTAAATTACAGTTAAAAGGACTAGATTCTATTAAATAACTTTCAAATTATTTGCTTGAAATATCTGCATGTCTTTTGTACTAAAAATCATTTTAATATTTAGATATTCTTAAATTTATCTTTTACTTCCTTAAGTATACATTGAATTGCAGCTGTACCTGGCTTTATAAAACAGATATTTATTTATTTGCTTTTGTGACCTTATTTGTGTGTGTGTTCAAGCTTAGCCATATACCATGTTACTGTTAGTTATAAATGTTAAATTAATCAATAAATATATACATAACTTATTAATAGACAAATAATCCATTAAGTAATTTATGAAATTGTATAAAATTAGATAGCATCATGCATTTTTATAGTTTGATTTGATGAAATGGTTGATGTTAAATATGACAGTAATATTTAATAAATTGTATTTTAACTTTAGATGCTTTTAATGGAGGAAAATTTCTGGCAGAAGTTAGAAAGAAATAACCTGACAATAACAAGGGCACTTCCAACCATAGTGCAAAGTCTGAGAATCTTGTGTGTAGAAATATAAGTATGACAGCATGTTAAGTAAAACAGCTGACCCTCAGAAACATTCTAATACATTTATACCCAAGTTTATGACACCAAGTTTATGCCACAATAATTCACTTTCCATAACCTGATTTTGAGGGTTCTGAACTTCTCAATGACATGGATCAAATTACATTATCCTTTATATTCCTCATAGATTATACTTTTATAATCTGTCTTTGGGCAAAGTTTATATTTTCAATTTGGAAAGCCCTTTATAGTTTATGCTCATTATCTATATTCAAGTATAAACAGATTCCATAGAAATATTTGAAACTTTAATTTATTTGAAAATCAAAGTTTATTTATATCTCCTTATTTTCCTCAAAGAACATAGTTTTGAAATAATGTTATCCTTGAATAAAATTTAGGGTATGGCCACAGAGCTTACATGAAACAGGAAGACATTTATACATCAGTCAGAGAGATATTTACAATGAGAACTGTGACTGCTGTCAGACAGAACCTCATTTTAATTTCATATTCATGAGAGTTCCTGTTAGAATAATTTAGAGTAGCCACCTCCTTGGCCAGTCTCACACTTATCTTTTCATTTGTGTAACTATCTCACCTGACTTCTGAAGATCTGGCAAAGAGGTTGATTAAGTAATGGAAGCAGCCTTGTCATTTCACCTCTGGCAACCTTTGGTGGTGAAGCTATGGATTAAAAAGAACCAGTTTATTCAGCCCCTGACATATTCAAAACCTCAAAAGGAAATTTTTTAAAAATATAAATATTAAATATATAAGTCAAGGGCTATGATAAACTAGTAAATGGCAGAAATGAGATTCTAATCCTGGTCTATTAGACAACATAAGCCTAGGAACTAAACCAATATGCTGTAACTTTATGTCAGTAATTTTAAAAAATCACTTCAGAGATAAAGATTATTAATCTCTGAAATCAAACTCACCAAATGATAATGGACAAATAGCTTATGGCACATTGATCATGGTCAGCACCACTGACTTCTTGACAATGGTCAAAATTTTCTGTATAGCTGTTCTTCTAATGTAAAATATTCATTCTAAAGAGATCTCTAAGCATCTCACATATATAGGGATTAGTGCATAATTGCAGCTCACTATATATGGCTATAGGGAGACGAGCTCATAGGAGCTCAAACATGATAAACTTTTTCTTAGATTTTTCTGAAATAGACATAAATACATAGACTGACCACATATACCATTGTAAGAGGGACAGTACTTTCTTCATATTTCCCAGCCGTCCTATTGCTTTAATATAAATGCCAATTTTATGCCATTTTTAATGAACCAGGGTCATCTTTAACACAGGGGAAAGGGGGAAGTTGAGTTAACCTGGGCCCAATTTATTGAGGGAGCTCAAAAGCAACTGGCTCTTTTGCCCTGTATTAAATATGGTCCTTGACAGTGCTTACTGGTGGACAATGGCTATAACTACTACTTCTGCTCTCTGTGAGGAAACAGGAGCCACACAGGAAGAGGATTAATTCTACCCTACATACGATGCCTTTTTCTTCAAAGAGAGTAGAAAATCTCAGTGTGATTGAGCTGTAAGCAAGTACTATGGGAGTTATTTCTGGCACTGTGGCACTGTAGGGGTTTTCTCTGACACTGTGGGGGATATTGGGAATTTCTGGCACTAGATCTTTTATTGGACTTTTCTGGCATTTATAGGGGTGCCAAATTTGGTTTTTACCTAAGGTGTCAAAATCCCTTGTACTGGCCTCGGCTATTTGTATGAAGTCCTGCATGGTCACACGTTGCTACTAGGGTATCCCTGGTCAGCGTCAGGTAGTACTTGCTTGCTGCTGGCCTGGTTGCTCTTCTGCTCAGATTACTCCACTACTCCTTTCCCCTCAGTCACGAGTACATAATACTGTTTTATTTTTGCCATCCCAATGTCATATTTTTTGTCTCAAGAAAATACAATCAGCCTATAAATACATATACCTAGATGACTAAAACTGTTGTGTGCTTTTCATGAAACATATTAGCAGACTAAATAATGAGAGTATTTTGTTTAGATATTAAATTTTAAAATTGTCAAAAGATCTACTTCTTACAGTTTTATACATGTTTAATAAATCACAGTTAACTTATTGTAAAATAATGATCGGTCTAATCATATTTTTAAAATTCCAAGTGGTCAAAATTGATTGTACTTTCCTGTTTAATGTTCATCTATTTACATAACAATAAAATATTTGCCATATATTTACATAAGAAATGATTTCAATGATTCTGTACTTACTTTCTTTAGTCATTTCCCAATAAAGCCACCAGAGCCATCTTTTAAAAAAGTTAGTCAGATCACATGTTCTTCTCACAAACCATCAGTTTCTCCCCATCATTCTAAAAGAAAGTTGGAATAATTTATCATGACCTATAAGCAACTCTAAAATTTGCCTCTTTGCTTTTCAATTCCTTCTCTAATTTATGCTCATACTTCTCTCTCCTCATCTCACTCATTTCCAGTCACATTAGATATCTGTTAACACACATGATTTCAAGACCTTTATTCATTTTTTTTCAGTCTCCACAGATTACTATTACCCATGAATATAACTGTGATATTTAGAATAATGGATTCCCAAATCATGTCTGATTATAAATCCCTGAAATCTATAAATATATTAGTTTGTATTGCAACATGGACATTGCAGATACAATTAATACTATGGACCTTAATATGGGGAGGGATTTTTTTGTTGTTATGTTTTGTTTTGTTATTATCTAAATAGGTCCAATATAATCACAGGAATCATTAAAACAGAAAGCTTTTTTTTTTGGCTCCAGTCAGGATATACATGATTGCAACATGGTTTGGTAAAGTTAAATATTGCTGGATATAAAAATGAATCAAAAAATGTAGGCAATCTCTAGAAAATGGAAAACATGGGAAAACAAGTTCTCCCACAGAGATTCAAAAAAAGAGCACATTCCCTCTGATACCTTTATTTAGCTAAGTGATACCATGATAAAATTATGACCTACAGAACAATAGTGTTATAAATCTGTGTTCTTTTAAGTCACAATTTTGTGGTAATTTTGCAGTGGCTATGAGAAATTATTACATCATCCCCATTGCTTTTAAGTCTTTATTTAAAAATCACATTTTTATTAATATATATTCTGTACATTTTTTAAGTTTTATGCCCTAATGTTAGTTATGTATTTTCCTGCTTTATTTTATCCACTGCACTTACTGCTATATATTGTGTATGCATACCTATATCAATACCGATATTATATATGTGTGTATATATATAAAGATATGATTCATATTTATTATTTGTATTCCTCCACTAGAATATTAGTTTTAACAGACCAGGAATGCTTATTTTCATCTGACATATCCTCATTATACCATAGTTTCAATAAATATTATATGCTAAATAAACTAATGAATGAGTATGAATGACTTTTTGTGAATTTTGGTTTATTAAGTCAATTACATAATGAAATTTGAAAATTGATTAAAAAGTAGAATGTATTATAACTGAAGCAACACCCTATCCCGACTGATAAAAATAATATCTATTACTATTAAATAATTTTATTAATGCGTAAAAGCATTTGCTGTCTTTTTCTTAACATCAGTAAAAGATATACTTTCCATAAATTCCTGTAGATCTACATTTTTAGCTTGAACACACATTATAAAGAGTATAGTATGTGTTGTATGTAGACCATGCTACCATATTTTGAAACATATCTATTCCTCCCATATAATCCATTATTCTCCTCCTTTGTCATATTTCTAAGGGAAGTTACAGGCAGGAATTAAGGTGAACAGGCAGGCAAGCAGGAAGAGAGAGGAGGAAGAAGTAGTTCACCCATTTTTATTTAGTTTTTCATGTTTTTTTTTCCCTGGCCCCAGGCCTTGAACCCAGAACCTTGGGATGTATGTGGGACTGTTCTCAGGGTGCACTAGACTTCTAGGCAACCGTGCATGGCCATCATAAAAACTTATGCACTGATAGAATATGAAAACTGACATGTTACATTATGTGTTCCTTTTCACTGTGGGCTGCTTTTGAACTGAAATATATATATATATAAATATATAAATATATAAATATAGATAGTTAGATACAAAAATACAATGTATATATACACATATAGATATATCAGCATAAACATATGCTTCTCTACAATTTAAAACAGAAGAAATAAATTGTTATTTGATTTTAAACTTCTGAGGAGCCTCTGTTCAGAACGATGTTTACTTGCTATGATCAAAGTTCTTTTGTTTTTCATTTCTGACACAATAATTCATAATTAAGTACATATGTTTAAAGAACTGAATTTACCTCTGTTTTACAAGGCTCACTCACCTTCTTTGAAACATCCTTTTGACTAAATTCTACATTTTTATTTGGTTCACAAATAAATGATTTCAAATCTCATTGCCTTTAGAATAAATTACCCAAGGATAACTCAGACTGGATTCAACTAAATATTGATCTAATCCAACTTATTGTAACCTATGCTATTTAATTTAATTAAAAAGTATTTTGTATCACATAAACCTATGAAGTACATTTTTATATTAACTTTCTTAGATTTATTTAACTGTCTTTAAAAAGCTAGTTAAGTAATTTTCTAAGCTCTATAACTATGCTATACATGATTCTATCTTGACTGTTCTTTATATTTACAGTGTAATACAATTATATTACTTTTGCATCTGAATAGACATTGAGCTCAGGCCAAATTTGCTAACAGTGAACTGTATTCATTGAAACTGAATTTTATGTTCACTTAATGCAAGTATCCTATGAGTCAGAGTTATTTGAAGTGAAACTCATTTTTCTTAAAATATCACCATGATTGTCCACTGTGATTTCTTCCTTCATCAGCACAAATCTCACTACAGTGGATTTTCCATAGTGTTAGGTGCAGGAGAGAATCATTCACTCTGATATACTGGCACACCAGCTTTTGATTTACTTAAAGGTTTTATTGTTTCTTAAGATCATAATTGCATGTCTAGATGTTTCCTGTTTAGTATCAAATAGATTATGAAGAAGAGCTATGATATGTTTGTATAGAAACTTGTTATACTCATTGTAGGAACTGAAGGAAAAACTCAGTCCAAGTAGATGACCACACCATCAACTAGAAAGTTATTTCCAGTTGTCTTACAACTTTCAGAGTAATTATTTTTATCATCATCAGGGTTTTTATTTTATATAAGAATGTTAATTTTGAAAGTATAGAATGTCATTTTCATATTTTGTCTATTGGACACGTATCTTAAATTAATTGGGATATGTGCCTAGAATTAACCTATCCCTATAAAAGTCATAGAATTTTAAAGATCAGAGGGATATTAGAATGATATTAGAATATGTCAGACAAGCCTTCTTTTGACAGTGGAATAATGTGTGACTACTCGTATTTATATGAACTAGAATCAGAACTGTAACATGGGTCTTTCATTTCATAATTCAGAGTTCTCTCTACTCTATTAATCTCTCCTTTATTATGAAATATAACTTGCAGTTTTTACTATAAATACATAATTTAATGTTTCATCATTAAGATACATATTGGTGTTGATATATATAATCAAAAGAGAAAATAAAATGTTTTAAATTAAATGATTTATGAAACCGGCACCAGGGAACACCATCAAACATTAGCAGGTATTCATTGAAACAAAGCAGTTCACCGTGGTAATTTAAAGCCTTGATAAATGTGAAATCAATAAGTTAAAACAATGACAGTGGTCTTTATATGTTGTTTATAAGCTAGCACTAGAAGACATCTAAAAGAGAAACAGCAAGATATTGTGAATAGCAGCATCACTGAAATAAATTTTCCATGCTTATGCTAGCCTGTAATTAGAGTTCTAATGAATTAGTAACATTTTATTGATTTTACTTTCTAAAATGAACTGCCGTTCTTGTAATTATTATCTCACTTGGCATATAATAAAAACTAGGTGATTACTTTTCTGAAAAGCATTGTGAAGAAGAATCTCATCTTTTAAAGATAATGCAAAATCAAAAATGTCTTTACTATATCTGTAGTCTGCACACAAAAATGTTTATGAGTTTTTTCAATAATATAGTATTATGTAAATGTTTGTAAATTATTGTAAATGTTTTTTCTTAATTTATGAACTGTAGTTTAATCTCTCATTGTAAATTTCTGATGATTCTTGTATTTTTGTAAATACCATATGATCTGATAGTGATAGATATTCCATAGTCAATATTTGGTTCAAAGACACTAATTTGGTCATGAACAAGCATTTGTCAATGGTGTATCCATTTAGAAAGATATGGGAAGAAAGCACAAATTCGTATTTTACAGCATTTTTGAACATTTTTTACTGGTCACCACCATCAGAAAAATATATACTGGTTGATATTGAGACCCCAACTATCCATTGTTTCGCAAGTCTTTGTGTAATCACTATAATTTAAAAAATGAGAATGTAGCCTTAAAGACACCCAGATCTCGCTATTTCAAAAGATTCATATTTCAGCTGGCAGAGGCATATAGAATGAAAAAATAGCTCCCAGTTGTCTTTTTGATTAGACCACCATAGACTCCTGTGTCAGTGCTGCTGGTAAATGCTTCAACTTTGATTTCCCTGAGGAAATACTAGGAGACAACTTGGAGAGCAAAGCAAAAGCTGTAACATTTTTTTTCTGTTTCTTTGATGCAACTCATTGACATTTAGACTGGCTTTGCTTTGCCAACAGAAACTACAACTTACATTCATTTATAAAAAGGATACACTAACAACATAGTAAAATCAAGTCTAAAATGTAGTCATTAGTATTTGACACTGAATTACTTAAAAAAAAAAGTATTTGCCAATTTAGCTTTACTATGTTTAACCATGGTATATAAACACCATCGTTGACTATTTATCCTAAGCTTGCAATTAGTGATTTACTCTCCAAAAATTTCTGCAAAAGTTGCAACATAATTTAAAGTAAAATTACCATGAAATAATAAAATTAAAAAGCAGTTTACTGAGAGAACGAAGGAAGATGGTGACATGGTTGTAAGGAGTTTTAGATTCCTCCTCCAGAAAGTAATGGAAAAATCACCTATTTTCCAGAGACAAACACTGAAAAGCCACTGGTACTGCAGCATAACAGACAGATCAGCTATCCTTGTGAAAGGTGGTGGGCAAGGACCTCCAGTACAGTACCCAGAGATTTGGGACTCAGCATAGGAGCTGCTGTGGTGGGGTGGAGTCAAGGGAGGAGACAAAAGGGCTGAGGACCCCTAGCAGAGGCAACAAAGAACAGGCATAACCTGGCTGGTACTCAGAGGTGGGGAAGTTCGACTTGGTGTGGGGTAGAATGCGAGCCAGTGACCTGGAGACTGAGATGGAGACCACATGGTGAAATTGTGCTGGGCTTGGCCATATATGGAAGGTAATCATGAACATTCTGACCTCTATTGCTTCCTACAAACATTTCGTGTGGTATCCTCAGGGTCTATCCACCAGATATCCCGCCCTCCAGATATCTCACCCCCAGGAATACAGGAAGAAGGCAGCCTCCCTGAAGAGACCATAACTCAATGCTACCCTCTAGCAACACCCTGAGGTATGTATAGGTGGGACTGCAGCCTGATTGCCAATTCTGGGCTAGCAGTAAGGTGATCATCCTACACAATGCCCTCACTACAGGAAAACTAAATCCTCAGAAATATTAACAGAATGCTGAATAGAGAAAAAGCACAAAGAAATGTCTGCAGAATGATGGATCCACTCAAAAACTCAGGGGAAAGTCTGAATACGGCAAATATATACAAATTGCCTGAAGAAAAATTTAGGTAACAGTGATTAACATACTCATGGAAATGTAGAAAACAATAGAAGAAGTGAAAGAGAACATCAGGAAATAAAGAGAATAAATGAACCAAGGTATCAAAGAAGTCAAGAATGAAATAGCTGAAGTAAAGAATTCAAAAAAGTGAATCAGTAATAGGATGAATGAAGCTTCCAATAGAATCAGCAATCTGGGAGATAGGGCAGAGGAACTCAATCAGAAAAACCAGTAAAGATATTTGAAAGATTAAGAGAAATAAAGAAAGTATCAGAGACTTTGGGGATAATAATAAAAGGAACAACATTGGTAACATAGGGATACCAGGTGAAGAGAGAGAAGAGGGAACATAAATCATAATTGAAGAAATAATAGATGAAAACTTCCCCAATCTAATTAATCAAGACCCAATACACAGGAAGCTCAGAGTTCCTAGTAAAAGAAGCCCAAACAAAAGTATGCCTGTACACATTGTCATTAAAATGTCAAAAACACAATATAAAGAAAGAATCTTGAAAGCAGCCAGAGAAAAACATATCATGTATCACATACAAAGGAGCTCTCATAAGATTTTCAGTGGATTTCTCAGCTTAAACTCTACAGGCCAGCAGGGAATGACATATTCAAATTACTGAAAGAAAAGAATTTTCAACTCAGGATACTATATCTGGTAAGATTATAATTCAGAACTGAAGTAGTGATAAAAACCTTTTCTGACAAGCAAAAGTTAAAGGATAAAAACACCACAGAACCAGCTTTGCAAAAATATTAAAAGATGCTCTATAAAGCATAAAGAAACCCCACCGAAAAGCAATTAATACAACAAATATTAAAAGTGAGGTAGAAAAGAAGAAAACAAAAATGTGGATAGAATGAGTGGAAGACTAATAGACTTTTTAATAAAATTAGGAAGTAAATATAGAACTGTGAATGCTAACTTCAGGGCAACTTCAAAATACATACCTAGGGAAAAAACAAAGAAGAAAACAAAAGGCAAAATCAATCAAAACATAACTGCACCTATCTGACTTAAGAAGATAAATAGAGCGAAGGCATTATCTGGAGGAACATGCAAAAAACAAATCATAAAATGACACTAAGCAGCGATGTATCTATAATTACTCTAAATATTAATGGACTGAATGCACCAGTCAAATGATGTAGAGTGCCTAATGGATTAAAAAGCATAATCAAACCTTCTGTTGCATTGAGGAAATCCACCTTCTTTCAAAAGATAAAAAAAAGACTCAAAGTCAATGGCAGGAAGCCAATCCTTCGGTTGAATGGCAACCACAAAAGAGCAGGAGCAGCTATATTCATATCAGCTAAAGCAGACTTCCATCTAAAAAGCATAACATAAGACAGGAATGGACATTATGTAATGAATAGTGTCAGTCAAACAGGAAGACACAATGCTTATTAACATATATGCACCAAATGAAGGAGCATTAAAATATATTAAGCAAGTATTATTAGACCTGATGAGAGATATTGACAGCAACACAGGGGGACTTCAATAACCCGCATGCAACAATCGGCATAATAACTAGGCAGAAAATTAATGGGGAAGCAGTTGGTTTAAATCACCATCTGCATCAGATAGTTCTAATAGACATATACAGAGCACTTCACCCAATGACTGCATATTTCATTTTCTTCTTAAGTATGCATTGAATATTCTCAAGATAGATCATATGCTGGGACACAAAACATCTTTCACAAATTTGCAAAGATTGAAATCATATCAAGTGTTTTCTCTGAACATGATGGCTTTAACTAGAGCTCATCTGCAAAATGAAAGATGGACGACCCTACAATAAACTAAACAATATGTTCCTGAGTGACTCTTGGGTAAAAGAGGAAATCAAAAAATCTTAGGGCAAATGAGAAGAGACATGAGCTACCAGAATCTAGCAGGATGAAGCAAAAGTAGTATGAGGAAAATCCATTGCAATTCAGGTCCATCTCAAGAAACAAGAAAAATCACAAATAAACAAACTAACTCTACATTTAAAACAGCTAAATAAAGAAGAATAATTAAAATAAAATTATCAGCAGAAGAAATGAAATAATCCAAGTTTGAGCAGAAATGAATGAAATAGAAAACAAAAAGACAAGAAAATCAATGAAACCAAAATTTGGTTCTTTGAAAAAATAAAATTGACTAACCAAAGACTAGACTCACAAAGAAAAAAAAGAGACACAAAAAAAAATCTCTCATAACTGGAATCAGAAATTAAAGGGGAGAAGCTAAAATAGATATCATAGAAATACAAAATATCATAAGGGACTAGTATGAACAGCTCTATGCAAATGAAATGGATAAACTTGAGGACATGAACAGATTTTAGATATATAGTCTGTGAAGTCTGAATCCAGAAGAAATGGAAAACCTGAAGAGAATAATCACAAGAAAATAAATTGAAGAAGTAATCAAAAGTCTCCCCCAAAATAAAAGCCTGGAGCAGATGGCTTCTCTAGTGAGTTCTGCAAAACCTTCAGAAAAGATTTAGCACCTAATTCTTCTCAAGCGCTTCCAAAATATTGAAGATCAGAGAACTCTCACAAATACTTTTTATGAGGCTAACATAACACTGAAGCCAAAAGCTGATAGGGACTTTACCAAGAAAGAAAATTACAAACCAATATCTCTAATGAACATAGATGTAAAAATTCTCTACAAAATATTAACAAATAGAATGCAACAGTGCGTTAAAAAGATCATTCACCATGACCAAGTGGGATTTATACCAGGAATGCAAGTCTAGTTCAACATACGTAAATCTGCTAGTATCATATACCATATCAACAAGAGAAAAAGAGAAAAACCACATGATAATATCAATAGATGCAGAGAAAGTGTTTGACAACCTCCAACAACCATTTGTGATAAAATACTCAATAAAATGGGAATAGAAGGTACATGCCTCAACATAATAAAGGCGATATGCAAAAAACTGATTGCCAACATTATAGTCAATGTCAAAAATTGAAAGCATTCCCTCTAATGTTGGAAAAAAAGACAAGGTAGTCCACTCACAACTGCTATTTAACATTGTACTGGAGGTCTAAGCCAGAGTAATTAGGCAAGAAAATGAAATAAAAAGAATCCAAAATGGATCCAAAATGGAGGTAAAGCTATCATTATTTGCAGACATGATTACATATATTTAAAATGTTTAAAACTCTGTCAATTAACTTAGAGAACCCATCAGCAAATACAGTAAAATGGCAGGCTACAAAATCGATGCACAAAAATCTGTTGCATTTTTATACGCAAACAACATGCTAGAAGACAATGAAACCATGGAAATCACGCCATTCAAAATAGAAGCTAAAAGAATAAAATACCTGGACATATATCTAACGAAGGAGGTAAAACAACTGTACAATGAAAATTGCAAGTTCTTCTTAAAAGAAATAGAGGAGGGCACAAGAAGGTAGAAAGACATCCCATACTCATGGCAGGGAAGACTCAACATCATTAAAATAACCATCTTACCAAAAATAATAAGCAGATTAAATGCAATCCCTGTTAAAATCCAACAGGCTTATTTCCAGGAACTAGAACAAAAAATCTTAAACATGTTGGAGTGATAAAAGACCCCAAATTGCCAAAGCAACTATGAAAAAAGAACAAATCTGGAGGTATTACACTCCCAGACATTGAACTATATTACAAAGCAATAGTGATCAAAATGGTATGGTACTGGAATAATAGCAGATATATATATATATATATCAGTGGAATAGAACTGAGTCACCAGAAGCTGACCCATTACACACAGTCAGTTAATCTATGGCAAAGAAGCTAAAAGCATATGATGGAAAAAGAAAAGTATTTTTAATAAATGGTGTTGGGAAAATTGGACAGCCACATGCCAGAAAATGAAGCTAGACCACTCTCTAAAACAAATCACAAAAATTAATCAAAATGGACTAGAGACTTGGACATAAGACCAGAAACAATAAAACCTTAGGGAAGATTTTCCATATATCAACCATACAGAGGTCTTTGGGTACTCAACTCCACCAACAAGGGAAACTAAAACAAATAAACAACTGGGACTACATCAAACTAAGGAGCTTCTTCACAGTGAAAGAAAGCACCAATACCAAAAGGAAGCCTACTAGCTGGGAGAAGATATTTGTATTTAATATTTCTGGCAATGGCTTAACATCTAAAATATACAAAGGACTCAAAATTCAAGAACAGAAAAGCAGGCAATCCAATCAAAAATAGGAGGAATAATTAGAGAGACACTTTCTGAAGAGGATATACAGATGGCTAACAGGCACATGAAAAGATATTCTTACTAGCTGGCTGTCAGAAAAATGCAAATCAAAGCAACCATGAAATATCACTTACACCTGAAAGACTGGCTATTACGCAAAAGTCTAGAAACAACAAATGTTGACAAAGATGTTGAGAAAAGTGAACACATTTTACACTGTAGATGGGAGTGCAAATTGGCACAACCCTTATGGAAAATAGTTTGGAGATTCCTCAAAAACCTGAAGATGGAAATCCCATATGCTCCTATAATTCCACTTCTAGGTATCTACCCAAAAGATACAAAATCACCTATTCCTCAGAGATTTATGCATCCCATATTTATTGCAGGCTCGGTGCCTGGCACCCAGGCCTGCAATTTGAACCAGGGGTATACTTTCTACATCCTTCAGAGGTGATTGACCCAATCACTACTCCTCCAGGGCCCAAAGAATTCCAATTTTTCCACACTCTTATTAGCACTTGTTTTCCAGTTTTGCTTTGTTTCTTTAAGTTTGAGAGCACTCATCTCATGGATTTGAAGTGGTTTCTCAATGTGGTTTTTGTTTGCGTTTCCCTAGTATTTAGCGGTCATTTTTAAATATTCTGTGGAGAAAAGTCCTATATTCAAGTTCTTTGCTGTTTTTTTAGAATTGTTAGAGTTTTTATTTTTATTTTGGTACTGAGCTTAGATATTCTTTATAAACTTTAGGTATTATTTCTGTATCAGATATTTAATTTACAAATATTTTCACACATTCCCTAGATTGCTTTCATTCTACTCGTTCACAGAAATTTCAAATTTGATGAAATCTATGTGTTCATTCTTTTTTGACTGCGCTTTTGTTATATCCAAGAAATCATTGACAAAACATGAAGTCTTTTCCATGTTTTTTTCTAAGTGTTTAATAGTTTTGTCACATTTAGGCCCTCTATCCATTCTGTTTATCATTCATATATATATAGATAGATAGATAGATAGATAGATAGATAGTTGTATATCTCCACACATATTTATTGTGCAAGAGAAACATACATCTTTATTCTTTTACAGTTAGATGTCAAGATTTTCCAACACAATTTACTAAAAAATCAGTCCATTCCCATTAAATTGTCTTGGTTCCCTTCTTCAAAATCATATGACAACATACATATTTTTTATAGCTGGTCTCATTTTTTCTATAGGTTTAATCTATTCCATTGGTCTGTATATCATTTTTAAATGTGAGGAACACACTGCTATAGTTACTTTTATTTTATGGTTTGAAATCAGTAAGTATGAGACTTCTAACTTTGCTCTTTTTTGAGAGTATTTTGAATATTTGGTGTTCTTTGAGATCCCATGTGAATTTTAGGATGAACTTACTTATTAGAAAAGAAAACACCATTAGAATTTTGGAAAACATTAAACGGAAATAATAGGTGGTTTAGAGTCTTGACATTTGAATAATATGTCTTCATAAACATAGAATATCTCTATTTTTCTTTATTTTTTAAAAAAAGTTATGGTTGTTTTCAGTGTATAAGTTTTCTTACCCTTTGATTAAGTTTGTACAAACATAGTTTCTTCTTTTTGATGCTATTGGAAATTAAATTGCTTTCTTTTTTAAGAGGAGGGAAAGCAAAGGAGGAAGAAGCATTTTGAAAGAAGAAGAGAGGGAGTGAGGGAAGGATGGAAGGAGGAAGTTAAAGAAATCACTTTCATTTATTTAGTTTTGGTTGTCCACCCACTTCCTCCAGCTCCATGTCTCAAACCCCAAGTCCTTGGGAATTATGTGATATACACCCAGCTACTGGCTAAGCACCTAAAATACCAGGGTGTGCCAAAACTGTTTTCTTAATTCCTTTTATGGATTGTTAATTTTAAATTTATAGAAAATAAACTGATTTTTGTTTGTAGGTTTTATAAACAACAATTCTGTTGAATTTAATGGTTTTCACATTTTGTGTATGTGTGCAAGGATTATAATTTCTAATTAAATATTGATATCTTCTGCAAACATTGAATTCTATGTTTTCCTTTCTAATTTGTATGTCTTTTAGTTTAGTGTTTTTTCTTAATCGCTCTAGTTAGGACTTTCAGTACTACACTGAACAAAAGTGTGAGAAACAGGCAACCTTGTCTTGTGTTTGATCTTAGAGGGAATCTTTGTAGACATTTCCAATTGAATATGATATCGGCTGGCTGTTCTATTTGTTTCCTTCTGTCCCTGGTTTATTGTATGATTTAATCATACATTGGTGTCAAATATTGTTAACTACATTTCTGAGTCAGTTGAGATAGTTATGTATGTTTTTCCTTTTTATGAATATAGTGTATTACATTGATTGATTTCTGTATGTTTATCCATTCTTGCATTCTAGGAATAATTTCTGCTCTGTCTTGATGCATAATCTACTTAATGTGCTAATGAATTATTTTTATTAATGACTTATCATTAATATTAATCAGGGATATTTCTTTGTAGAGTCTTGGTATCTTCTGTGTGGCTTTGGCATCAGCTTAAACCTTACCCATAAAATGAGTTGACAAGTTTTTGCTCCCTTTCAATATTTTGGAAGTGTTTCAGATGAATTTGTGTTAAATCTTTAATGTTTTAGATCTAAGGAATGAAAACATCTAATCCTGTGTTTTTCTTTATTAAGAACTTTTTGTATACTGTGTTATTTGCAGTTTTTAAGTATTCATGATTCAGCCACTGGGTTGTATACTTCTGGAAATGTGGCCTTTTCCTCTAAGTTATTAATATTTTTGGCACACAATTATTCATAGTACTCTAAAATATTTATTTCAGATTGGTTTTATTATTTATTATTTCATTTATATTTTTAGTTATTTGAGTCTTCATTTATTTTTTCCTTGGTAAATATAGATGAAAGTTTGCCAATTTTGCTGATCTTTTTGAGGCACTAAATCTTGTTCTCATAGATTTTCTCTCATTTGCTATTCATTATTTATATTTGTCTTCCCTAACCTTTATTTTTTTCCCTTCTCTATTCTAGTTTTGGGCTTAGTGTACTCTTTTTCTAAATCTTTAAAATATAAATTTTGGTTAATGATGAGTAATTTCTTAAGTTTTAACGTAACAAT
The DNA here is from genome assembly GCA_004363575.1 of Solenodon paradoxus. Classification (NCBI taxonomy): domain Eukaryota; kingdom Metazoa; phylum Chordata; class Mammalia; order Eulipotyphla; family Solenodontidae; genus Solenodon; species Solenodon paradoxus. Next base: position 84,788 of record RJWH01004588.1, on the reverse strand, counting down.
ATAGGGTAAAACTTCCACCGAAAACACTTTTCATTGTATACCACATATTTCAATACAATTTCCTCCATAATATGCTGTTGATACTTTTGTCATAAATGAATGAACCACATTTGTATAAGTACCTTTCTGGTGACTTGATTCTAATCCAATGATCTGTGTCTGTTTTTATTCCAATACCATATTATTTTGATCACTACTGCTTTACAATATAATCAAGATATGAAGGTGTGATACCTCCACATTCATTATTTTTACTCATGATTGCTTTGGATATTTGTGGTCTTTTAAGATTCCATATTAATTTGAAATTTTTTCATTCTATTTGCTTGAAAAATGCCATTGTAATGTTGATGGCATGTATTACTTTAGGTATAGTGGTCACTTCATCAGTGTTATTTCTTTCCAACTGTCAACATGGAATACATTTACATCTTTTTTATATCTTCTATATATTTTATAAAATCTTATAATTTTTATTGTATGGATCTTTTAACTCATTTGTTGTGTATGCCAAGATATTTAATTCATTTGTGTCTATTATAAAAGGTATATTTTTTCTTAATTTCATTCTCTTCTACTGTATTGTTTGTATGTAAAAATACAGCACATTTTTGTATATTAATTTTATAGCCTTCCAATTTACTGTACCCATTGATTTATTCTTTACTGTACTAGTTGATTTCTGATGGAATCTTTAGGATTTTCTATGTGCATTATCATGCCATTTGTAAATAGTGATAGCTTTGCTTCTTTTCCATTTTGGATTCCTTTTATTTCTTCTTAACTACTCACTTTGTTTAGGACCACGAGTATGATATTACAAAGCAGTGTTGAGAGTGGACAGCTTTACATCTGTCCTTACCTTTGAGGGAATACTTTCAGTTTTCACCAATGACTATGACGTTGGGTTTATATTTATCATGTATGGCCTTTATTATGTTACAATATATTTTTTCTATCCCAATTTCATGAATATTTTATCAGAAATGGGCAATGAATCTTAAAAATGAATTTTTTACATGTTTTAATGTAAACATCTGATTGTTCTTTCCTTTTTTGATGTAAAAGATTACATTAATATATTTTCATATGTTGAACTATCCTTGCAATAATGGGCTAAATTCCACTTAGTCCTGATAAATGATCCTTTTCGTATCTTGTTGGATTAAGTTTGGCAATGTTGTGTTGAAGATGTTTGCATTGATATTGTTAGAGATATTGGTCTATAACATCTTGATGATGTCCTTGTCTACCTTAGTATCAGTATTATGTTGGCTTCATAGAAAGTGTATGGTAGTGGGCTTTTCAACTTTTCTGAAAAATTCTGAGAATAGGTATTCATTATCTGAAAATTAGGTAAATCTCTATTATCAAGCATCTGTTCCTGGGCTTTTATTTTGGGGCTTGCATTTTATTCTTTTTCAGTTCTCTAGCTTATAATAGGTCAAGTTTTCCATTTATTCCTAAGTTAGATGTGTAGGCAGTATGTCTTTGAAAACCTGTCTATGTCTTCTAGATGGGCAGTTCAGTGGCATATAGCTAGTCAAAGTAGTCCCTTATAATGCCCTCTATTTCTGAGGTATCCATTGTAATTCTCCCCTTTCATTTATGATTCCAGGTATGAGAATTTTTCCCTTAATGCATCTATCTATAGTTGTCAATTCTGTTTGTTTTTTTCAAAGAAACCAGCTTTTGCTTTTATCAATCTTCTGAATTTCTTTATTTTTATCTTTTTTATTTCTTCACATATTTTTATCATTTCATTTCTCTACTGAGTTTTGGTTTCATTAGTCATATATTTTTTCCAATTGCTTTAGATATAGGGTTAGTATGTTTTTTTTGCAAAGATTTTTCTTGTTTCTTGAGGAATTTCAATAAATGTTCTCTTAGCCCTGCTTTTGATGCATCTCATGAGTGCTGGTAGCTCACTTTGAATTCTTGTTTGTTTCTAAGAACTTTCAAAATTCTCTGTTTTTTTTTGTCTTCAAGAACTTTAAAAATTTTTCCTTTGGTTTCCTTTTTTACCCAAAAGTAATTCTTAAGCATGTTTTGGTATCATCAAATATTTTGGAATTATCCAGATTTTTTGTGATTGATTTCTATTTTAATACCATTGTGATTGGTGTAGATAGTAGATATTATTTCAAGTATTATAAATTCATTGAGATTTGTTTTGTGTCTCAATATATTGCCTTCCGTTGATAATGTTCCATGAACATATTAGAAAAATTTGAATTCTCTATGGTATGAAATGCTCAGTAAAAGTCTATCAAACTCTTTTGTTCTAATTGGATACTTAAGGTTGTTGTTTTCCCTTTAATTTTCTGCCTTATTTATCGATCCGTTATAGGAAGTGGGATATTGAAGTCTCTTATTGTTATTTTATTGCTATTTATGTCTCCCTATGTTCTGGTAATAATTGCTTTATGTATTTCGATGCTCCCATAATTGAGTCATAGATATATGGAATATATAGTCCATATATATATGTGTGTGTGTGTGTGTGTGCGCGTCATGCCTTCTGATGAATAATTGACCTCTTATTCCTTATACAGTGTTCGTTGTTTTTTTTTATTTTCTTTAGTTTGACATCTATTTTATCTGATATAAGTATGCCCATCCCTACTTTTGTTATACTGTCATTGGAATGTTCCATTGGCTTTCAACATTGACTTTGAGCCTATATTTTTTTTCAAATGTGAATGAGTTTCCTGTGTGCAGATGAATGGTAGATTCTGATTTTTAATATTATCAATGACTGTATTTTTTTAATAAGTTTAATTCATTAACATTAGGGTGATTATAAAAGAATCGATGTTTATTGACATTTTCTTGTTCTATTGGTATTGTTATTTTCTTATTCTTCTTAGATGCTTTGACAGAATTTATGTTATGATTAAATAATATTTCCATATCTTCTTTTTTTCTCTTTAGGTTTGTGTTTTGAGTTGACTCTGGCATTTGCATAAAAGTTTGTTTACTTACAACCTGTTTTAACTTAAAAACAATTTTTCCTAACCTATTCTAACAATCCACGTTTTAACTCTAATCATCATATTCTTTATTTTTCATAGATTGCTGTTATTAAGTGAGGATCTTTTCTTTTTATTGAACTTTTAAAGTTTAAGACTCATTTTATGGTGATGAATCCCTTTAACTTTTGCTTGTCTGTAATGCTATTTATCTTCCCTTAATCTTGCCACATACAGTATCCTTGGTTGAAAGTACTTTTCTTTCAGCATTTTGAATATATCAAGTCATTCCCTGATGGCCTGTAATGTTTCGCTGAGCAATTCAATAATAGTCTTATTAAGGCTCCTTTGTACGGAAAGTGTTTTTCTCTAGCTTCTTTTAAGATGTCTCTTTATATTTTTGATATTTTAATGACAGTGTGTCTTGATTGTTTCTGTATGTGTCTTTGTGTGCATATATCTTTTGTTTGTTATGCTTGAGCTTCTTGGGTCTTGTGTTTGTTTCCTTCTGCAGGTTAGGTATATTCAAATACAATTCCCACCTCTTTCTTCTCCTTCTGAGACCCTTATGATGAGAATGCTATTTCTCCTGATGTTTTCACATAGGTCTCTTATGCTGTTTCTGTGTCATTTAATACTGTTTTCTCTTCACTCTTCTGCTTAGCTTCATTCCAATGTTTTGGCTCAATGATTCTATTGAATGCTTTTTCTAACTTACTGTTAAGACCCTCTCTTGTGTTCTTTAGTTCAGCCCCATGCAACGGAAATTGCCTCGTATTTTCTATATCTTTGGTGTAGGTCTTGTCTTGTTCTTCCATTGATTTACTGATCTCTGCTAGCATCATTAAAACTGTTACTTTAAGATCCTTCATCTGATAGCTTCTTTAATTCTTCTGCATTCAATTTTTTCTATGGATTTTGTTTTGTTTCATCATTTCATATATATATATATATGTATACATGTATGTATATACAATCTATCTTTGAGCTGTTTGACATTCTGAATTTTTTCCCTTTTTTGGAGTTGGGTTAAATTATACAGTTGTCTCCCCAGAGTCATAATTTTGAACAACAAGGCATAGGGAGAGAGATCCAAGTGTTGTCAGTCTTGTCTACTAACAAGCCACAGTCTTAATAGATGCCACAGAAGATAAAGAGCTAAGGTTCACTTTTGGTAAAGCACATACTCACATAAAAATTATTTTGTCCTCTAGAGAAGTGACTGTCCCACAAAGGGCTCTAAACTTTCTCTGGGTCTTTGATATTGAAGGTCAAGGGAGTACTTAGCAGATATCAGTACTGTTTAGCAGTAGTCCCAGGCAAGCAAAATTTGCTGTTCCAATTATCTTCAATAAGAGCTAGAGAATGGAATCCTCCTTGCCAAGAACCATTCAATTTTTCACACAGTTCTAGTGCTGCAGACCTACCTGCATATCTCTGTCAGTCTGTGGAAAGGAAACCTGGGAGTCAACAGACAGGCACAAGTTGCTAATGATAGAGGGTGCAGGTATTTCTCCTTGGAGTAGTTCCTGCAATTGCAACCTCCAGTGCCCACACCATGTGGAAGCAGTAACATAGTTCAGAGACTATCCTCTTCCCATTCCATTCAGAGTTTTGTGGTTCAGTAACTAAACAACACTTCCTCTTCCTAGCTATGTGGTATCCACTGAGGGAAATTTTCCTTCAGTTTTTGGTGAATGCACATATCACTGGACTTTGCTGAAGTTCCAGTGACTCAACCAGACAGCAGACTACTATGACAGATCAGCTTCTCTTAACCATTTCTGAAGGTGTGTGCCTCTTTTCTTTGTGAAGATACTGGTCTTGGTTCCTTTTCAAAAGTCACCATTGCCAAAATGAGGTTGAAATTTTAGCAATCTGCCATCTTGTTTTTAATTTCATTAACATTATTTTAAGCATATATTTTTTTAACTTGCAAGCTTAGCAATTGAAGAAAAATATTTTCCTTCTGATTCTGACTTATAAAGATAGTTATCTAGGAAAATTTAGATATTATTGAGTATAAAGTGAATATTCTTTTACCTCTACATCCCTATGACTGGAAAACAATTAATTTTACATATTTCAGATTAATAGGAGAAAAATGCAAAACTTAGTTTATGAGCATGGATATGCCATTAAGAATATGTAGCCTAGTGAATGTCCAATAGAACTAGTTTATATAGTTTTTAGATAAAGAAGAAATACATATATTGAGAACAGACAGAATAAAGACATTGAAATTTTGGCTTATACTATTAATCTAGTGGGATATGGAAAGTCTGTTTATATGGTTTCCCATTCTTGTCTCTAATGATGGGGATGTGTATCCATCTCTGTGTAAAGACGTTATCTTTCACATAGGGATTTGCTTTCTTCATTGGGGGTAACAGAGAGGAAGTGTCAGAGAAAACATTTTTTAGGAGAAAGGGAGTTTTAGGGTACCATTAATACACCAACTGATTCTTTAATTCAAAATAATCTGTATACTATTTGACATGTTTTGGAGATAACCTGGGACCTGATAGTGTATGATGAAAAGGAATTTTGATTCATGTGAATTTAGACCACAGCACAAATGTTCTATATATGAAGTGATCATAATTATGAGACACTGATGAGATTTGAATTCTTTTAATATGAAAAAATATATTGCATTTATTTCATTTAAAATCACATTTATTTAATAGTATTCTTATGACTTGATAACTGAATAAGTATCTCTCATTTAAGGATAGATTAGATATATGATGATTAGTAGGGAAATTAAAGACAGAACTCATGTAGGGCAGTGAAGAATTAATGATGATCAGTATCAGAATCTTTTTTCAGAAGGTTACACAAAAATATGCTGATAGATATTGTGTAGAAAAGCAACATTTATTGAAAGAGACACAATTTTTATGATAAACAATTCTTACTAATTTCCTCTGGCAGATAGTTCAACCCTCAATTATAACTATTTTATGGTATATGTTTTAATTTAAATTAGAAATTAGCTATTTTAATGCAAAAGTAAATGCACCAATAGGCCTTCTTCTTTTACATTGAATATTTTAAAGTCATCTCAGTTATTAGAAGAGCAATAGATACTTCCATTTAAAACACTATGAACTTATTAAGCTGTTAACAGCATTTAGATGAACCAATTGCAATTCACTTTCTAATTGCTAGATTAAGAGACATTGTGTCAGGTAGAATTTAAATAAATTAAACAGTTAGGGAACAGCAGGTGTACTACATATATCAGTCTTTGAAGAAAGTTGTATATGAAAGTCATTATAGATACTTCAATGTCTCTATTATTTGTGGTACCCTTTGAGACCAATGCAATTTACTCTTGGTACCTTACCATTAATTTTCAGTCACCTTAAGCTTGGTGCAGGTTATTATTCATATTGGAATATTTATTTTACAACATCTTTGTGTGAAATAAAATTATATGATGTTAAAACTTCCACTGCACTGAGTCAACGAATTCAAAGCATGAGAAGGCCAAGTGTGGAACTGTAAGATTGTTTAAATTAAACATGTGCCAATAACACATGCAGCCATCAAAAAAACTAAGAATGACATCAGGAAAATAAACATATTCTCCTGAGATGATAGAATATTATCAGAAAAGTGTTAGTTATAATTAAACACAAATATGTCATCATTTAATTAAGCTCAGAAAGGATGCAATGAAAATATAATGTTCCTTAGACAGTTTATATTTTCATTATGAAGGTAATACCATTCATTTATTTCTCAAATTCTCACTAAATGTGGTTTATGTGACAGAAACTATGCACTGGGATCCACATATTATAAGCTGTTCTTGCCAAAATTAAGTTTACAATTTAGTTAGTAGAAATGTATTTGTGATTATGTGTATAAGTATTATAGATGTGATGATAAATTATTAATCTTAAATACTATTATATGTATAGTCACGATTTAATAGACAGTCGTTATAACTTGTAAATGTTTCTTAATGTATCATTTTGCATTTAGACAAAAACTATCTAGGTTTCCAATTCATTTTATTGAAATTATTGCAGTTATGTTTGTTGAAATGCTGTATATGTTTATTCATTGGAAATATATTGGAAGCAATTATAATACTTAATTTTGATAGACTATTCATGCCATACATTTGAATGGATATGGTGAATGGCAAAAGAGTTCAGGAAGCTCTTTAAAAATACTTTAAAAATTTTTTTAGGAAAGTTGCTGTCATGAATGAAGGCAAGCAGGCAATCATTCAGGAAGAGAGAGCAGGAAGAAACATTTTCTTTTATTTAGTTGTTCATCTTGGTTCTTTCCCTGGACCTGGGCCTCAAAACTGTGACCTTGGGATATATATGGATTGTCCCACAGTGAACTAACTAACTGCGAGGGCACACCAGATCCTGAATTGTTAATTATGGTCTTCATTATATAAAAACTGATAACAAATCCTGATATCTCTTATGGTACTTTTATAATAATAAATGACTTGTAAAAGCAGTGAGACTCAGGATACTTCTGTTTAACCTAAATCATGGAAGTAATTTGAAGTTGTAAACTTGTTTCAATTATATTTCAAATATTCAGTAGGTATTTTCTCACTCGACTTTTCATATTCCTCGGTGTACATATTTCATTATTATCCTGATTACCTCTCCCTCAACTTCACACAAAAATGAATTTATGTAACATGGGATTTATTTCCCATTTCCAGGCATATCATCTGATACTGAGAGAGCAGTGGTAATAGAGAACAACTCCATGTTATTAAAATAACTTATTAGATTATTTTAAGTTGATATATTGCTGTTAAAAAGGAAATAGGAATTAGATTGCTTATTTAACCATTTCATAACTAATTATTCCATCACATTTGTAGGCATTTTTGAAAATGTGTATTTATTTGGAACAATCGCATTATACCTAATAATCTACTCCTTGAGAAATAGATCATCTTCAAAAAAGTATATGGAACTAAAATACATCTTGGTTTTCTTTCTGGAACACTGATGTTCTAGGAATGTTATAGGTATTTGTTAAGGGAATATATAGCATTTTAATTCTAAATATGGCAGTCATTTTTTCATTTATTTATTTTGCCTTTCTGCCAGCCCCAGCTCCTGCACCTGGTCCTTTGGCTTCACATGGTGCACAACTCAGCTGCTTCAGCTGCCTGACCCACAAGGGCATACTGAATAATCTTTTTCAAGAAAACATATTATCATGAGTTAGTTAATAAAGGATTTTCAAGTTTCCATTACATTTGTTGCAGGATATAGTAGGAAATTCATATGATAGTTTTTGTCTAGTATGGTCTGTTTAGAAGTAGTTTATTTATTGAATATTAGTGTAGTATGTTTGCTGCATACGTAAAGGTAAATAAATATTAACTTTAAGTAAAAATACATATACATATTATGTACATGTTACTCACATTGCTCATCTCTATGCATATTATTTGATTAAATAATTTCAGAGATAACTGTATCACTCTTTTGATATTTCTAATATAACCAAATGTTATCAGTGCTTATTTTATTTTTCATGAGGTATTTTGATCCTTTCTTTATCAAATTTTAAGTTATAAGGATTTATGCATGTGGATGTGTGTATTTGTGTTTTGAAATAAAACTTTTTTTACTTTAATGAAGCAAATATAATTTGCATTATTTGCAAGACATAAGTTTTGCCTGATATCAACCGTATTAAGGTGATATTTATCACAGATATGATAGCATAAGGTATTACTGATACGCTTTCAATATCTTATTAATACAACAGAAACACATTAACTATATACTTAGTTTTCAGTTTGCCAAACATGCATCTTACCTACATGTCATAAAGCCATGGCTTTTAGTGCATATAGTTATTTTAGAAGTAATATGTAGCATCAGAGATTCAAATCAATCTGTAGACAGTTGGTTATTTGGGGTAATTAGAAACATCTAGTATATGAACATGAGTTTCTTTTAGATTGTATTGGTTATAGTAAGTTGTCTGAATCATATTATGCATTGTCAGTGTGGTAGAAATGACTTCTAAATATTCTATATTTTATTAATCTAGTTAATTCATATATAGTTATCATCTAAGTTTTAAAAATTCATAATCACATCTAAGTGCTGGACATAATCTCCGTTATATTTTTCTTAATTAGCTGAAAATAGATGTTTAATTAATAGTTTTTAATGTTTTATCAATAATAAATGTTAAACATTAGTGGCTTTCAAAATTTAATGAACATAAGAATCACACAGGATGTAGGTAAAATGCAGATTTCTAGGCTATGCCACCTTGAGATTACAAATTAGGAGGTCTATGATGGAGCATAGTATTTTGCATATTTAATTGAACCTTATCACAACTACCATTATCTCCAGTATCACTAAATCATGTAATAAATACTGATTTAAATTATGCAAACTTCATGATACTTCTGAGAAGTTTACTGCAAATCATTGTAGTTAGTTGAAGTATTTGCTGTTTTGATTTACCACATCCAAATTCAGTCACATTTCCTCTACAACACATTCAAGTTAGTTTAAGCCACTCAGATGGACTTAATTTTTTTAATAATTATACATTCAGGTATTGATAGTAAGAGATAAAAATATGTTTTGGAGACTGCATTAGATTTCAAAGTGAGAAAATACTGAATGACAATCTTTTCTGCAGAATCATGGTGATCAAATGATCAAGAGCCTCTCTTCTTGCTTCAGTCAGTAATTATTTCAATCACATCAGTTTTCCCATACTGCTCAATATAATCTTAGTGACTTTTGTGTTGTTTTAATTTATTAATTATATAGGTAACTTTGATCTACGCAATAATATAAGCCCATAGGTGCTGGTTCACCATTCCTCAAATAATGACAGTGCATTCTGCCCAAATGGACCCCATTATTTCTTCCTCTCTCTTCCCAACCACTTCCCCACTGCTAACCTCAGTATTATTGTCACTGTACAAGGGTTGGTTTTAGTTTTGTCTGTTCCTTTGCAGTGTTTCTTTATATTTAGAAAATGAGTGAGGCTATCTTGTATTTGTCTTTACCCTTCTGGTTTATTTCAATTATAATAACATCTAGTTCCATTCATGTTGTTACAAATGAAATGATGTGTATATATATACCACATCTTCTTTATCTACTCATCTGATGATGAACCTTTAGACAGACTCCATTTCTTGGCCATTATGAATAATGCTGCAATAAGCATGGGGGTGCATATAACACTGTGAATTAATGGATTTTTTTGGTGGATACTCAGAAATGGAATGATAGGATCATTCATTTCCTTTTTACCCATGTGCCATTAAGAAATGTATACTTTAGCATCCATATAATATGAAATTTCCCAGCATTTTTCTTTTTGTCTTTTTTCTAGTTTTATGGCATCGTGATTAGAGAGGATCCAATGTATTTAATTTTAATACTCTTCTTTTTTTTGTATATAAATATGCAATACATTTTTATATTGAATTTATAGATTGCTACTTTACTCACTTATTAATTCAAATAGTTTTATGGAGTCTTCATTATTTTCTATGTATATTATCATGTCTTCTGCAAACAGTAATTGTTTTATTCCTCTTTTCCAATTTTGATTACTTTCTTTCTTGCCTAATTGCTCTGGCAAGGATCTACAATGCAATGTTAAATAGCAGTGGTGAGAGTACATGGACGTGTCTTCATCCTGATTACAGAGGAAATTTAGTTTTTCACTATTGAGTATAATGTTGCATGTGTGTTTATCATATATGGGCTTTATTATATTGAGGTATGGTCTTTCAATCATGGTTTTGTGAAGAGTTTTTAATGTAATTGGGTTGTGAATCTTGTCAAATGCTTTCTCTTCATCGTATTACTTTTTTCTTGCTTTTGTTGGCATAGTGTTGAATCATCACTGCATGTACAGGATAAATCCCACTTGGTCATGATGAGGATCCTTCAGATGTGTTGTTGGATTTGTTTTGCTAATATTTTGTTGAGGATTTTTGCATCTATGTTCATTAGTGATATTAAAATGTAAATAATGTTCTTTCTCTGTGATATCTTTGTCTGCTTTTCATATCAGTATAATGATAATCTCATATAAAGTATTTAGAAGTGCTCCCTATTGTGGATTTTTTCTGAGTAGTTTAAAAAGATTAGGTATTAATTTATCCCTAGAGATTTGGTAAACAAACTAGTAAAGAAATCCGGTTCTGGGCTTTTATTTTTGGTTGAATGTTTAATTAATTCTTCAGTTAATTTGCTTGTGATATTCATGTTCAGGTGTTCTATTACTTTCTGTTTCAGTCTTAGTAGGCAGTATGTTTCTAAAAATCTATGTCCTCTCATTTGTTCAGTTTATTAGCATATAGTTCATCATAGTGAACTCTTGTGATGTCTTGCATTTCTGAAGTATCTGTTGCAATCTCTCCTATATTTTTCTGACTACAGTTATAAGAAAATTCTCTCTTTTTTCCTTAGTGAACATAGTCATTTTTTTTCAAATTTTATAATTTTTCAAAGAAATACCTTTTAGTTTTAATGGTCTTCCTAAATTTTCTTTTTGGTTTAGATTTTATTTTGCATATTTTTATCATTTTCTCCCTTCTACTTACTATACAATATTTTTTTCTGTTTTAATTGCTTTATCTGAGTGGAACTGTTGTTTATTTGTAATTTTTCTTATTTCTTGTGGTAGGCATGGACTGTGATAAACTTCCCTCCTATTTCTTCTTTTGCTGAATCCATGATTTCTGTTAGCTTATGTTTTCATTTTTATTTGATATCAAGAACATTTTAATTTCTCCACTGATTTACTCTTTTACCCATGTGACATTTAGAAATGTGTTCTTTAAATTCATATAATATGACGTTCTCCAGATTCTTAATTTTATTTCTAGTTTTGTGGCATTGTGATGAGAGAAGATGCTTGATATATTGTCATTCTTTTACAATTTATTGACATATTTTGTTCAACAACATATAGTGGATCCTTGAGAATGTTCCATGAGCATGAGATAGATATGTAAATTAAGCAGTTGTTGGATGAAGTATTCAGTTAGTGTCTATTAAGTCCTTCTGCTTTCATTTGTCATTTTAGGTGTTATTTCCCTGTTAACTTTCTGCCTGGTTGACCCATCCATTGTAAGTGGGGAATTGAATTCTACAATTATTTCACTGATGTTGATTTCTCTCTTAAGTTATGCTAATAATTGATTTATTTATATTGATTTTCCTTCATTTGGTACATATATATCAATAAGTTATGTATTCTTGCTGAATTGACCACTTAATCATTATATAATGTCCATTCCTGTATTTTGCTACCTTCTTTAATTGGAAGTTTATTTTAACTGGTATTACTGTTAATTATTTAGTTTACCATATAACTATAAGGTTTCTTCCAACCATTTACTTTGATCCTATGTTTATCCTTCAAATATGGATGAGTCTCTAGCATGCAGCAATAAGTTCTATTATGATTTTAATACATTTGTCTACTCTATATCTTTTGACTGGTGAATCACTCCATTAGTTTTTAATGTGATTAACAATTTACAACTGTTTATTATCCTTTTGTTAATTGTTTTTTCAGTGTTGTTGCAGACAGAAACTTTTTTAATTTTCCATACATGCTTTTAAAATACATATTTTTTTTTTTGCTTTCCTTTTTTATTTTATTATTTTTTTCCTCTGAATTTATGGTTTGGGGTTATCATGGGGTTTATATAAAAGTTTCCAGGATTGCAACTTGTTTTGCATGAGAGGTAGAATCTAGAGCTCATTCTAACCATTCACATTTTTATTCTCTTCCTCCCCATATTTTTATTATGTATTGTTGCTTTTGAGTGTGTTTTCTTTTCATTTTATAGAACTTTTTTATTATTTCTTTTAAGACTATTTTCTAATGTTTAATCTATTTAACTTTTGCTTGTCTGGAAAGTTCCTTACCATTCCTTAAATTTTTGGTGATTAACAGGATACAGTATCCTTTTTTTAGCAGTCCTTTCCTTTCTATATTTTTATATATTATACTATTCTTTTCTGGACTGTAAAGTTTCATCTGAGAAATCCGCCAATAGTCTTATGGGAGTTCCTTTATATGTAACTCAGTTTTCTTTAGCTGCTTTCAATTTCTCAATTTATCTTGTTTGCTTTTTACATTTTAATAATTATGTGTTTTGGTGTAAGTTTATTTGTGTTTCTGTTGTCTGCAGCTCTTTGAACTTTCTGGGTCTGGAGTCTGTTTCAGTCCTTACATCAGATAAATTTTCCAATATCATTTATTCAAATATGGATTCTGCTTCCTTCTCTTTCTCTTCTTTTGGAATCCCTATCATACAAGTGTTATTCCTTTTGATACCATCCCACAGGTGCCCTAGACTGTTTTCCTTTTAGTTCTTTTTTTTGTGTTTGCTATTCTGCTTGGCTTCATTCAACTCCCAGTCTTCTAGCTCACTGATTCTAGTGGAGTTTTCTCCCAGACTACTATTGAAACCCTCTATTGTGTATTTAGCTCAACTATTGCATTTTTTAGCTTCATGAATTTTGTTTGGTATTGCCTCATGTTTTTCTCTTTTTGCTACGTTATTTTTGTTCTTTCATTTTTTTACCCAATTTCAGTATCATTAAAACTCTCGCTTTAAAGCATAAACCCATTGTATTCAGATTTTCCCCTGGGATTAGTTTTAGTATATTATTTTGTGTCCACTTCTCTTTCATTTTGATATACTTTGCATTCTGATTTTATTTTGAATAGTTAGTCTTTCCTGACCTAAGCTTTGTGCTTGGGTATCAAAGTATACAAATTTGCAAACACCTGGGTGTTGGTTTGAAAGTCTGGTCTTCCTTAATTTGTATAAATCTCAAAACTTGTCATGTTTCTTGAATCTCTAGGGTGAGCATTGTGTTGACACCTGAGAATCCAGCCTAAAGAGTTGGAGTTGGGATAGGGAATGCAGAATTTCTCCCCAGAATCACATTCATAAACAAGGTCTAAGGAAAGAAAACCCAAAGTTGTGAGCCCAGTTTACAAGCAAATCACTATTCCAGCTGATCTCATCTAAGAGAGAGAGAAATGAACTGCTCTTAGCATATTTCCCTGTGAAAACTCCTTAGTTACTCAGAGTAATGGCAGTCTCATAAAGGACAATGAGAAGCCCCAAGTCTTGAGGGTGGAATTTCAGTAAGCACAAGATTATTAGTTGTTTATTTGTAGCGCTAGACTACTGGAAATTGCTATTTTGATGAACCTCTTCCAATTATTTTCCCTTTGAGAATGGAATGTTCCTTGCTGAGAACCAGTCAAATATCTGCACCTTTACTGCCAACCTGACCTGGTTGTCTGTCTCCTGCAACCTATGGAAAGACAGCTCTGGGAACCAACAAAGTGGTGCAACTGAGCAAGTGGAGAAGGTAATGGACACTTTCTCCAGGGGTTTTCCTGAAATGCCAGCTTCTAGCTGGTACTGTATGAAACAATGTCTCCTTTTACAAGGAAGTTATCCTTCTTGTCACCACCCTCTGAGGCTTTTGGTTTAGCAACTGAAGGTCAGTTTCCAAGTATGGTGGCAACCCTGGAAGGAGAAAACTCTTTAGCTTAAAGAAATCTTCTGCCAGGATGATTTCTCACTGCAGCCTGGGAGTATCAAATAGGGCAGTGTGATGCTCAGACAGATGAATTTCTGCTCATTCATCTTGTGTTTCCTTTTTCTTTAGGGAGGTTTTTTTCCCTGTCCCTTTTTCAAAGGAATAAGAATAATATGTGTATTTTAGATGTAGCTCTGGGAAGGAGTTGAGCTTGAATTCTTAACAGTCTGCCATCTTGGAGTACAATCCTTTTACTGTCTTTCATGCAACAATTTTTTCTCTTTTATGCAACAATTTTTTTTCCACAATAAAGTGAACACCAGATCTTTGAAATTATTCTCTTGAGACAGCTCTCTGGATCCACACTATTTCCTAAACATGTGTGGTCTTGCATTCATGACTATATCCATCTCTTTCGCAGTGGCAAGTGTGACAAACCCTAAGCTCTAGAATGCTTTGTGTTTGTGTCACTAATTGCTACACAATACATGAAAGTTTCCTTTGTCTCTTGAGGTTGTTTCAAAATCCAAACTTCTGATGAGGAGTTCCCAGCTGTTGGACTCTTTGGGAGTTGCTGAGATAGATGTGAAGGCAGTGGAAGGGGAAAATTTTAGATGCTTGCTTGGGTGAAATCAACAAGAAGTAGCTTAAGAGATTTTGGATGTTATAGTGATTAAAGGTCAATTTTTGAATAAACCAGAAGAAAAAATTTAAATGTTGATGTACTGGAGTTTTGGAAAGTATGTTTGTATGTGTGTATTTGTGTATTTGTGTGTATATATCCTATGTAGCTTCAAGGTTATTTCTATTTTACCCTCCCCTTGTTTATTAGTGCTAATGTTTTATTTCAAATTTTAAACATCAGAGCATATTTTTGTTAGAGAACAGAGTAAAAAATCTTCCATAAAATGAACCACAAATAGTAATTTCAAACTTGTTTTAAAAACTCAATTGTGAGGTAAAATCTGCCTTTAATTTGAATATATGCAATGTCTTATGACCAGACTTCTAAACTTAGAGTCAATAATTTGATCATTGGTTTATTTTCTCAAAGAGGTATAATTATCTTGCTTTTATTAAACCGCAACTTAATTGAATAAGTTCACAGATAGGCTATTTTAGAATAATCATGAAATCTAAGCAAATCTAAACACACTGAACAAATGTGAATCTCTGTACTTCCATGAAGCTATTATACCAAAAATATCCAGCAACACTAATACAGTAAATTCATGTTTCAACAATGTAACTTAATTATTTTATGCCTTATTTTTATCAGGAAGCTGTGGATGTTTTTAAGTTTTCTGATTTCCTGTGATTTCTCAGTGAAGTTCAATTATTGATTAGCAAAATACTTTTTAGGGACTGATATTAAAATGGAAACAAATGTTAAGTTTCTGCCACATTGGTTTTCTCTCAGCAAAATAAATAACACTTGGTTCTCCCCATCTCTTTTCAGCATTATTTTTTGGAAAAAAAGTTTCATTTTACTTATTTATAGCACTAACTTGATGCTCAATATCTTTAACTTTCTCTCCAAGCTTATACATTATTAATATATGGGAGGAGAATGATTTTTGCTCTACCCTTATGGGTTCTTGGCTGAGACATTCTTGTAATAAAGGATAGATCAACGAAAGAAATACAAACGAAAAGTTAATAGCATGTATGCTTTTTGTACATATGGGAAAAAAATCCAGAAAAACTGAATAATTCTACAAAATAACCAAGGCCACCTACTTGAATAACATTTTCAGCTAAAAATAAAACATTTTGGATGGTAAGAGGAAGGCCAGATATGGGAGGTCACCAGGGAAGAAACAGTAAATAAGGGTAAGATTGTTATACAAATTTCAGTTACTGCTTTTTCCGTAGAAGAAAGATAAATCCATCTGGTCTTCTTCCTCTTCCTGGTATGACAAAAGAGACACAGAAATAAAGATTCCTCTTACAAATGCAAATATGTCTAATGAAAAGTTTACTTCAGGGTTTTTCTGTGCTTTTCCTATGCATGCTGTTTTGTAAAGTTAACCAATTTCAAATAATCCTTATATCAAAGAGACAGATTTTGTGGTTACAAATTTTGCTCCTCTTTATTATCTAACAGAATATCCTAAAGTTCTTACTACTGACTTTTATGTCATTTATCTATGAATCATTCTTCTTTTACTTAAAGATTTGGAAAAGTGTTCAAAATAATTATTTTCAAAATATATTCCTGATGAGTGATGTAGAAAATCAATAATACTATTTTCAGACACCCAAGGAAATAAGTCTAGGTATAATATAATTATTCTATCTGATATTCATTTATTGAAGAATTGTTAAGGTGTAAGTGGAAAACAATAAAAAAAAGTTTTATTTGGTAATATAATTAGAATTTCAGAGTTTTAGAGATAGAATTCTTCTTTCAAATTGTAAAATGATACATATTGTCTTAATTCTGATGAAAGACTGTGGTTACCAGAGGTAGGGAAGTTGAAAGGGGGAGGGAGTCTGAGCTGAGAGAGTAAAAATAACAGTGGTAGCAGAACAAGAATTTGGACAGTGGGTGTGGTGTGATATACACCTTGATTAAAGAGTGATTCATTTTTTTCTAAATAAAAATATAATATCGTAAAAGAATGATACAATAATAAACATTGAAACATTGAAAAAGACCTATATTTTGTAGGGTCTTACCTTTTCGATTTGTTTTAAATCAAATTGTAGAGCGCATATCAGAAGTAAGACATTTTGTAAGTGTTACAGAATTTTAACACTTGTTGAATTCAATATTGAAACACAAATTATTATAATTAATTCAAATTATTGCAATGAGGTTGTCCCAACATTAGAATAGTTATAAAAATTCTAAAAATAAATGCCATCTTTATAACATTTTTCCTCAGTGGCATCAAATTCAAATATATAATTTTAAGATTCCTATCATTGAATTTGTATTTAGTGTAAATAAAAGAAAAAATTTATATACAAAGTTTCCACACCAAGTAATATTTATGAAATAAAAAATGTGTTTTTGGCACACCCTGGTAGAGTAGCAGATTGGGAGGAAAAAGAAACACTGTGGTGACACTCAAAATACCTGGCTTGGATGAAACTAAAAGAGGGATTGACTGAAGTTTGGTAGCCTAATTTATGTACCATTTAGGACATCATTCAAGAGGACAACAGAAAAGATTCAAACCTCCCTCCTTCCACTGCCCCTCAGAATCCCTTCTCGCCAGCGAAGCAGATTAATACCACAGTGGATAATCGGTCAAGAACCAGATATCGGATCCTAATTTGATTCCAGCGCCACCCAAAAGAATGATGTTCTCCTGCCCCTGAGAAACAGCTACCCTTCCATAAATTACAGGTCCTTTCCCATCCAAATACCTCCACATTGCTGATTCAGCAAATTATCATTTCTGCAGAAGACTGCATTGGTTAAAAATAAAACCAGAGCCTCATTACTGGTAAAATAAAAGGAAAACAGCCAAGATCCTAGGAAAAGAACATAAGATACTCTGAGATCTCAAGGAATTATGACATGAAAAAGATATGACACATGGTCAGAAACCAAATTCTAAGACATGAAAGATGATAACTTTTTAGTGGATAAAGAATTTAAAGTAAAAATAATGTTAAAAAGTCAAAGAGATGTAAGAAAACTCCAAAAACGTACCACAGGTTTTATAGAAAGACAGCAAACTAAGCCAACAGGTTCAAAAGAAAAATCATGTGTACTCTGTTGGCTTAGCAGTGAATCCCCAACCTCTGCTGGTGTGGTTCATGTGCATTCCAAGGATCAGGGTTCGTGACTCGGGCAGGGGAACAATTAAGATGAACAACTAAATTCAGTAAATATTTCTTCTTTTCTTTCTTCTTTCCTGCCTGCCTACTCACCTACATGTCAACAATGCAAGACAAGTTGAAAATTTAAATAAGAAACTAGCAGAGATACAAGAGGTGAAGAATGAAATAAATAAGATAAAAACGTTATAGAAATATGTGGAGGTAAAATTGACAAAATGAATAAATGGATCAAAAATCTGGAGGATAAGATTTCCTCGGTGGAAAAAGAAAGAATAAATAAATATATAAAAAGTGAAGAAAAAGTCTTAGAGTTATCTGAATCTAACAGGAAATGCAACGTAATAATTATAGGTATTCCAGAAGGTGAAGAAAGAAGGGAAAACTTACTAAAGGACACCTACAGTAAGACAACTAACAAACTAACAAAAGTACAACACAAAGAAAGTTTATTAAAGGTGAACAGGAAAAATAAAACAAGTACCGAAAAAAACAAGTATCATATGGCAATCATCGAGCTATTATCCGACTTCTCAGCAGTGGCCAGGTGAGAGGGGAAAAACATATTAAAAATAATTTTAGATAAAATTCTCCAGCTAAGAAATACTATATCCTGAAAAATTCCCTTTCAGATATGGAAGAGAAATAAAGGTTTTCAATAACAAACAAAAGCAGTATTTTGCTACCAAGATACAGATACCTGACATTTATGTCATATCTTATATCTACTCAGTCAGAATCTGTGAAAGTTGGTATCCAGGAATCAGAATTAATGCATTAACTAGGTGATTTGTATATATCTAGTCCTTTCAAAATCACTGTATAACTGATTGCAATGGGTAACTATGCTTTTTATTGAAATTGAATACATTTTCCTTGCTAAACGATCACAACTGAAATAAAAGACAACAAAAATAATATTACCAAAAACTCAAATAATATGTTCAAGGTAAATATACAATATTCATTTGTAGGTTTTGGGCTATGCAGCTAAATCTATTAGTTTTTATTCCTATATTCAGTTTAGATATATTTAAGAAATACCTGTAAAATATTTTGAAGCAATAAAAAGCATAGTGTCTCATTAATTTTCTCCTGAGGCTATAGATAGATAACATATTCTTAAAAACTTTTTAGCTTCCTGATTACTTTTAGTTTGTTTTTTAATACCATGTTTTGTACATGTATGCTTGTTTGTATAGGATGTGTGTGGCAGGCAGAATATAGTGATATTTTTGTTTGTACATAAAATAAATAAAGGAAGGTCCACTTTTCAAAAATATGCATCTAAATAGAGAGTTGCAAAATAAGAGTATAGTAAGTCTAACTACTATTGGTACAATTAATTAATACTAATAGCAATTAGTGCAGATGCTAATTGTTTGCAATTATTCTCCCACCCACGCTAAACTATAATCAACCTTCATTGCTTGCTGTCATCCTCGAACGTTGAGAATTGTTTCTGAAAGAGAAATCTATTTTCATTTACAATTTTAATTACAAATGGGAAGGAGAAACCTAAAAAATATTTATTTCAAGCTAATGGAAGTTCAAGGGAAATATTGGTCTTCATATTATATTAATAACTCAGAAGTGACATATTTTAGTTGGGTATTAGTTTTTATTGATATGCTGATGAGTACCAAATAAATAAGATGAAGCCAACTTATAAAGAAGATGAAGTTAAACTTGTTTGACATACACAAGAATGTGTTCAAAATAAAGTGTTCCTACATCTGGTACAATGCAATAGAAAATTATTAGCTTGCTGGTTGATGTGCATACTCTACAATTTTATTAGAAAAATAGTTATAAAACTGGTATTTGGTTGCCATCTTATACTTCTGTGATTTCTGCTAACATTAAACAAGAAAATATTTTGTTTCAACTATTTATACAATTAATGACAATTCCAGCTTTTTCCTCCTTTGCTCTACACTGCATAGTTATTACAACGTACAAATTGAACTTAGAAATACTCTATCATTTGAATATCATTTGATATTTGATATTTGAATATCATTTGTTTAAAATTCATCAATTAAATAGAAATATTGTATAATTTTTTAATGGAAAAAGTATTTTAAAAATATAAACAAGTGATATCGGAGACAAAAGCACCATTAAAAAAAGTAAGACTTTTTCATGGAAAAAAAATCAAATAATTTAAAAAGTTGATAATGTTAAAATTGACTAACATGAAAAATAAAGCTATTATTTGTATAATATGTGATTTATAAATATATTATCTCCCACACATATTATCAACAGCAGTAAAGAATTAAATATTTAATTTCTCTGACTTTGCTAATTATATAAATAAATTGCTTGGATGAAAGGTAAAGAGTTAGGATGGTAAAAGATCTGAAAGCCATGCTAAATAAGGATGGATATTTAAGTATGGAATAAGAATATTAGTACATGGACTTTACTGTCTTCAAATTCTCGAAGGCTTGTCATGTAAAAGAATCAGACTTTGTGTAGCTACAAAAGACACTTCTAGGTATAATTGGTAGCAATTTCTCTTTCAGTCCATGTTTTAATTTCTAGCAACTACCAACACATCTAATGTACTTTAAGCTGGGAAGGAAATAACCAAGTTATTAAAGTTAAATATAAAAGCAGACTAAGGTAGATATTATTCTTAGCATTGTTGAATTACAAAAATAATACATTTTAGTCTGACGCCTTTTGTTTAGGAGAAAATAATCCATGGATTTGGTTAGCATAGTGCCTCACAAGTGGTAGAACACTCTTACGATGGATATTGAGCATAAGAGAGTTTTATAGAGTTAGAAGAGATAATGCTGCAACTGGGCATTACTGACTAGTAGGTCAAGAATTCCTTATAATGATAGCAGTTCCTATTTTCTAGGATAAAATAAGTTAGCTGACGCTGACTTGGAGGATGGTGATTAGTGTATATAAGGTTTCCTTGACAGTGAGATGCTTCTTGTAAGTTCAGGCTGCTTAGTTCAGATTGATAACATGGGCCTGGCACCACAGGGAGAGTCTCCATTTTGTGGGTCTGCATGAACTTACTGATAAATACTTTAGCAATTACCAAAAATCCTCCCTCCACCCTTATTTCCTGGTTAGTGACAATTTTATGGATAGTTGAGGCTTCTGGGTAACTACTTCTGGATAATGAAGGTCCTATGATAACTCAGTACATTAAAATGTTTGCCACAAAAATTAGTTATGGCTAGTACCAAAACAACAGGAATATTTTCTCTTTGCTTTTCTTTAAACAAATATTTGAGTTCTTCTTTGAGACCATTGCAATGATCTGTTTTTACTTTCAATATCTTATTTTTATTTTACTTAATGATGTTTTTGGACACACACCTGTTTGAGAGCATGCCAAGTTTCAGTTTTGTATTAATTTATTTGTTGATCATGCAGTTATAGTCTCTCAAACATTAGCAATAGTGCAATTTTATTTCCAAAGTTTGTAAGACTCTGACAACTGTCAGTTTAACGATTTACAATCAACAACATTCTTAAAAGAAGTTTTAACCTACCTATCTATAAATAGATTATATTTATTTTGATTAAGCTCAAATGAAACACGAAATTCCATGTAGTCTTCTAATTATCAAAAGAATATATCTGATTCATTAGTCAAAAATTAAACAAATATATTTGAATAAATGACCAATGTCATGAAAAACCATAATGACAAAATAATCAGAACTAAGATATCTGATTCTGGGGCAATTATATATCATGAATAAATTCCTGCACATGCTAGTAATATGTTAAGCTATTAAAAATGAATACATCAAAGGACAAAAATTTCAGGAACTGAATATAAAAGGCAAAATGAGAAATAAATGAGACAAACCATCAGCATTTTCTGAAATGGAAACAGTAATAAACCAAGTAGGGTTGATCTATCCTGCACGATTACTTGGATTGGAAAAGTAGGAGGTATTATGACCAAATTGCAGGATAAAATAATAAAGACCTACTATAAAAACGGTACCTATGGGGTTTTATGCTAGTAATTATGAGATTTAAGCTGGATATGTGTGCTGGTAATATAATACAGGTAAAAATCTCTGAGTTTCTAAGATATTTTCACATTTTACTTTATGATATACTGATTCATTATAAGTTCCTTGTTAAGAGACAGTACTCATGGGAAAATGCTGACAACCTCTGGCATTCAGAATAAAGCAGTTGATTATTAAAGAAAATGAAAACTGAGTTTGTTTAATATCCAGAAAATTTTATATATGAAAAAAAAATATCCCTACATATAGTTATCCTTAAAAAAATTGAAACCCTACCTAAGGTTGCTCTTTCTCAGAGTTACTGATGATGGCAATGAATCTCAGATAGTCTGGAGCAGGGTGTTTTAGAATTGGAATCAGGAGGAGTGCAAGGTTGTATGATTAGTTTGAAAGCTCTGATAGGCAATTCTAATGAACCCTCTAAAATATGATACTCAGATATTTCAAAATGAAATTCACAGATTGGCCTATCTGCATGTAGCTTTTCTGCTGCCAGATTAACCTTTTCAAATTTCACTTACATTATTTTATGAAAACGTAATAATATGCATCTGAAGTTTAGTATAGAATTACGCCTTCAGGAGCTATAATGGCCATGCTGATTTTGGGAATTTAATATTTTGCCTGTAAATAATTTATCTAGGTGACACCAGGATTATTTGTGATTATTCACGTGTTCTGGAAACTGATTGATAAGTGATCAAAATTAAGGCATGAAGAATATAGGGAGAGACATTCTGTCAATTTTTCTTTTACTTGAAAAAATTAGACAGTTGATACAGATATTTATATATAAATAAATAATCCAGTAAGTATTTCCATCTTATAGAGTCACTATTGCAATCAATAGATTTGTTTTAATTTGTATGCCACAGTTTCTACGAAGGACTGCAAATAATGAAATATAACATTGCTATTAATGTAATAGTTCTTTTATATAACACAGCAATCATCTGTAACACCAATAAAGACAATTATTTCTTTTCTTTCTTTGAGAGATTTAAGGAACTATTTTCATTAAATAGTATTACTAAATATATTAAATAAAGAAAAATATATTTGTATTTTGAATACCTCTGTATTATGACTTGAGCAGAAAAGTGCCAAAGAGATTAAGGATTCATCCATTAAAAAATAAAAGGCAAGTTAGTCAAATCTGGTTTATAGAGTCAACTAAAAAAATTCATAAATTGTTAAGTTCATATAACTTATGTAAGTTCTATCTGGGTAGTGTAAGTTTAAATAGGGGTTGTTAAAGTAATCATGGACAAAAGTGTTGTTATTTTCCCAATAAAATTTAAATTTTCATAAATCTTTGAAATGAATCCTTAAAAATTAAATTCTGATAATTTTACCTATGGAAATATTTCATGAAGGTATATAAAATGATAGACAACTTAATCAAATGTGCAAATATAGAGCCTCTTGTGAATTCACTAAGAACATATAATACTATATTTAATTGATGATATTTGACTGCCTGCACTGTATTATGGAAATATTTGAAAACAATGATTCATTCTCTAAATTTTGAAATCATTAATTGTGAAAGAATCCAAATGTCCAACATGTGGTAGAACTTTAAACTATTTTATCAGAATATTTAGTCACTGATGACCAGACATCATACCTTGTTCTATATGTTAGGCATTTTGATATTTGTTAAAGCTAATATTCACAAGAAGTTTATACACATGACTTCTACATTATAAAAATTCAAATATCTGTATGTTGCAATGTCAAATATAAGAACTGCATGCAAATAAAGGGTGCTGGCAGTCTTTTTATGTGCACTAAGGAAGGGATAAAAACCAGTGATTTGTGTTAATCAAAAATAATCCTCATAAACCGATTCTTTCTCTTATACTTATCCTTAAGTGAATTCAGTATATCAATGCCAAGAAGGTTGGAGTCAAGAAGGTTGGAGTTGACAAGGCTAAATGCAGATTCATTCCAGGGCATTTCTTTGCCCAAGGCTTTAAGTTATGCTGTAATTTTAGTTAGTACAGGTGTCCTAGGATATGATCATAAAATGTTTACTTAAAATGCTTAGTTCTTTTCTGTGCAGAAAAGAAAGTGAGCACAAATATCCACTTTCCTTAAATCAGAAAATAACATATAGAGCCTATACTTCTATAATTTGACATAACTTTACTTTGTATTCATTGGCAATATCAATTCTGTTAAGAGCTATTACTCCATATTTAAGTTAAGAAGAACTCCATGTCTAACACTAACACATTTTAAGTTCTTGGTTTATTTTTTGCCAGCTGCAAATTCTGTCATTATTCATAGATTCCTTTATCTAGTTCTAATACTTTAAAATATTCAAGTATTAGGTATACACATATATGCTTATATATCCACTAGATACATAATATATATGACCTGTGCTCATTTTATCTCTCATTTCTCTCTCTCTCTCTGTCTTTCTATAATATGTACATATATTAATATGATTGATAGATATATATGCAAGTATTTACCTTGAAATATATATGCATATCTGGTGAATGATATATACATTATATATAACATTAAAATACATTGCTTATATCTTAATAGAAAAATACCTTTCTCAACAGTTTTGCATTATAGTGGAAGCAGTTATAAATTAGTCTCATGCTAAACTGGATTGTTTTACATACAATGTTTTTAAAATTTATGTGCTGAACATTATTTTGACTTTGTCATATATCATAGCTAGTTGTAGATAAATATCTGCTATGCAATGTTTCAGGCATTTTAAAATGCTAATTTCCTAGTTTTTCTTTTGAATAAATGTTATATAGATATATATAGTGTATCAGTATATATGTATAAATATCTTTCTATAAGGACATTAATTCTATTAATTATATCTTCACCCTCATGACCAAATTAGTTCTCTCTCTAAGTCCCCATATCCAAACAGTATTATACTATGGATTAAGTTCAGCACATGAATTTTGAGGGGCCACAAGCATTCAATCTGTATCACCGGTCTTCTAATGTTTTCATATCTACATCTGAAGAAATGCTGACTGTCAAACCTGAATTTGCAAAAGTTATCACATAATGCCATGACAATTCTCAGTATCTAATTTGATATGAACTTTCATATGCATATAGCTCTTAAATAATTATCTCTAAATCAAATCTATTATACAGTTACTAATTAAGTGTTTTGGTTATCTATTTTTACATAAAAAACTATTCCTGTAAGGAATAAGTTGCAAGATTTGATTACCTAAAGTTTACTGATATTAATTGGTTGAGAATCTTAAAGGGTCTAAATACCAAGGAGTGAGGTCCCTTGGGGGTACCTCTTTGGAGGTCTAACTACTAAATCTTTGGAGACTACCTACTAAATATAGCAAAGCTGAAAATATAACACTGATGTATCTGACAGTGTATTACCCTTACTGGATGATATTAGCTTCATTTGGAAACCAAATGCTTCATCTTTATATTTTGGCATGTATATATGTACTTTAACTATTATCCTGTCATTATCATTTAAGATTATACTTATAATGTTTTATCATCAAATACTATTCATATCACATATTTTTTATTTTTAGAATTGATTTAAATGAATTTCAATTTAAAATCTAGCCCGAGATTATTCTAGAAGATGATTTGTACTTTTAATTTTTAAACCTATACCATTGAATAAATTTGCCTTATCATTTCCTATTTCAGTCCATTTGAATCTTATAGATATTACAATAAAATTTTATTATATTTATTCATGATCATTCAAAAATGAATTATTGTCAAATAATATGGAAATGAATCCATATTTAGATATGCTTAGAATTTCCAATGAGCCTAGAGAAAGTTGACTTTCATTCTGCATCTGGATATGCTTTTTTAAAAAAAACTAATAGAAGTAACTCTACTGTCAGGTGAAGCAGGTTCCAAGATTGAGCTGACTGTTCAAAAAAGCCTGAAATTGTTCACAACTCAAGCTAGTTGAAATACTACATTTTCTGAAGAGAATGCATTAAACAATTATTCAGATCATAATTGAAATCCTATCATCTTCTTTCCTCCATTCGGTCCCAGCGGCGTGTCACATTTCACCTGCCAGAAGGCTCTCAGGAAAGCATCAGTGATGGTGGACTGGGAGACCAAGATGCAGGCGGACTTACCAGCACATCCCATGCCCTACCCCATTGCTATCCTCAGAAAGAATACTTTGATAATGCTGCACCCAACAACCGCACTGAAGGGGACGGAAACTCTGATCCTGAATCTAGTAAGTGATATTTCCTTAGTACTGAAATATAAATGAAATTCTGTGTTTACAAGTCAAACTATTGTAGCCATAATAACATTGGATTTTTAATTATATCAATATGAATAATGATACCCTTCTAAAGTTGAACATACAAAGTTAAGTGAGTGACACAGATGCATCAGTTTATAATATTTGAAATGTGTGATCTTATCTTCTCCGCAATTTGCTTTTGAATTTATTGGTAGTTATTTTGTTTATACATAGGTATAATTTTCTATTTATGATATATGAATGTATGTATATGTATATAGTCACTTTTATTCAGATAATATATTTGTGTCAGCATATGTAATTATTATGTTCATGCAAATTATTTTTGAGATTCTATTTTTCTGAAATAATAATTTTTAGTTAATTATTTTTAAGAAAAATAAGATTTCTAACTAATTTAAAGTAGTTAGTCTGAGATTATCAGTAATTTACTGAAACTATATGCTTTGTGCCAAGTTATTTTGAGGAAGATATTCAAATTTGATCTCCTGATTCAACTCATGACAGCTATATTTGCAAGATCTTTAAATGCTAAACTCTTAAAAAGGATTATGAAGTTTAAACCAAATAGAGAAATTCATTAAATTTTTTGGAATATGTGTCTCTACTTCTTTATAATTTGGGGAAATATAAAGTTCAATGCTGTACATATGTCAAAATTATTGAGTTCTAAAAGCTAAAATTTGCCTTAGATATATTTTACATACATGAAAGTGTGTAGTTACAAAACAGCATGGTACAAATGTGAGAAGTGTCATAGGTGTAAACATATTGAAAAAGAGGATTATGTAACTGATATGAACATATAACAAATGAATATAAACTAGAAATTTTGAAAGATTATTTTCAGCATTATGAAATGCATGGATATATAATTTAAATAAGAAATCCAGTTTTTAGAACAAAATGGTATTCTATATTGTGTTTTAATCCCCTATTTTTGAAATCCAAAAAATAAGAAAAATAGATTGTTTATATTTTGAGTTGCAATTTAAGATCAAATATACAGAACTAATGATAGGGTGACATCAATATATTCTCTGTCTAGAAGTATAGACATAGAATTTTACAGGTACTTTCAGTATAAACTTTTTTATTATACTTTTGTAGTTCATTTTATTTACACTTATATTTGCATTTTAACATATCAGAATTGCACCTCAGTATATATATATATATATATATATATATATATATATATATATATATATATTTATATATATATACAATTTCACAGCATACCCACACCAGGGTTCTAGTGCCCTTTGCCTCTATCTTAGTCCCTTCTTTCTTCTCTTCTCACCCCTAATCCCCTGTTAGTCACAGTTTTGAAACCCATCAATTTTGTTGGAGTTTATCTGTTTGTATTATTTCTTAATATTCCACATATGAGTGAACCATCCTGTCTGCACTTCTCTTTTTCTTTCTGGCTTTTTTCACTTAACATGAACCCTTTCAGTTTCATCCAAGTTGCACAAGGGCATGTTTGCAACTTTTTTTTCAACTGCATAGAATTCCACTGAGTAATATGCCTCAGCTTCCTTATTCAGTCATCTGCTGATGGACATTTAGGTTGTTTCCATGTCTTGGTTATTGTGAATTTTGCTGTTATTAACATAGATTAGAACAAATAATTTAGTCCTCCAGGAAAGATCATATGGGCTGGTATACAGTAACCAGATATCCCCCAGTTGGTCTACTGGGGAAATGTTCTGCCCCATGCTTGGTCCTTGGCACTTTGGAGAGATGTAATCATTGACACTTGACATTGGGAGGGAATTGTAATGAAGGTAACATTAGGTTTATATTCATGCCCTGATTCACTGGGCCTACAATCCACTCCTTGACCATAAGACTGTCCCGTCTTTGCAATCTATGAGGTATTTTAATCATCAGCAAATATCCTGGGATGGTCATATGGGTCAGAAACTTTAACTAGAAACCACAGACACAATATAAGGCACAATGACCACTAAGCAATACAACTAGAATTACAACAAAACAAAGAAAAGTGTTATGTGATATACAACTTATAGAATTAAACCTATTAGCTAAAAATCCTCTGTCAGCAAGTGATCAATGGACTTTCCTTCACTACCCAAGACTTTCACTGCCATGGACACATAATCTTGTACTCAAGAATATGTATGTATGTATTTATGTATGTATGTATGTATGCATATATATATATATATATATATATATATATATATATATATATATATATACTGATTAAGCACCAATGAAGGCACATGTTCCTCCTTGGGCTGCTATTATCCTAAGACCATATGTTTTACTAAGACTATTTTTTCTGATTTGTGGTGATTTAAGTCATGAGTCTTAAGATTAGCTAAAACTTCTACACCCTTATCTGCATAAATGTTACTTACAGGAGATGCAAAAATACTTAAGGGTGGGCTGGTGGAACTCCGACATTATTGCAGTGAGCCAGGTCAATCCATCCCATACGGAGTACCCTAAGAGAGGCTTAGTGCAGTTTATGTGAGCCCTTACTAGGAAAAAGCACTTGCTATTTAATCTCACTGAAGGTTGTCCACAGTACAGAGGTCTTAGTGGATGTGTTCCATTGTTGTAATAGTAATCAATCTGTGTGGTTGGCAGCCTGCAGTATCCAAGGGAGTCCTTCATAAAATGAAGCACAGAACTCATAATAGATCCAGGAGCTTGTCTGGTAGTGAATAGTCACCACAGTGACTGCCCATTGCAACAACAAATTGTCGGAGGTGAAGCTAAGAATTATAGGACAAATGTTTAATATGTACAATTAAAGACAAGTCTTTTTCATCTGTGAGAAAACAGGCCACCACATAGTCTTGTGTTAAAATGGTTATTCCCAGCTGATGTCTTCCAAGTTGAACATACCATGCCGTGTCTGCCCCTATGATATGGGTATCAATTACTGACAAAGACAAAGGAGGAATATGTAAATGACATGATGGTATTATCAGTGTTCCCTTCTCAATTGGTGCCTTACCAGGGTGTTGATAGTGGATTTCATTAGTACACTTTCCCCTGACTACTAGATGTATTTTTAATTCCTGCATACACCCCTCTCCCTTTGGGATTAGCAAGGAACAACACCAAGAAGATTTTGTTTGCAAGTTCCAGGGCCAATCAACAACACTTGTCCCTGGTCTAAATTCACAAGGCATTAGCAGCAGCAGGTTATTTTCAGTCCCCTACTAGGGCCATAAGCTATTATGCTGAGTTTCTGTTCTACATTCTAATGGTTGCAATCAATGACTGTGTCAATAGAGTCAGAGGAGCCAGTATATTCACTTGAGACTACTTATTCAGGAGTCACAAGACTCACTCCGCGTGAGTTACCCACCTGGGCAATGAATCAGTGTTATGTTTTATGGAATCCTTAAGAATGCCATGTTGCTGCTTTATTTAGTCTGCACTATAAGACTATAAGGTAGATGGAGTTTCCACTCAATGTTATTCTGCTCAGTCTATTGCTGTACCCTGTGTCTAGTGAAATAGGTTTCTTGAACACTTTCAATGATCTCTGGAGTACCATAAAATGACACGTAAAATATCAGACCTTGGATGGTGGGGCACTGAGTGGTTGTTCAACTTGAGAATGCTTGTAAAACACTGGTGGTGCCATTGATGCAGGTGAGGGCATACTTGACCCTTTCAGAGGTGGGTGGTGGTCCAATATTGTCCACTTGTCACTTCATCAGTGAGGCCTCCCTGTGTCATACCTGGCCGCTGTCAGGTATGATTGTCTAGGCTGTTGCTTCATGAACACTGTGCAGACCTGACGTAATTCCACCAACTGTGTATGAGAGCTGTAGCCCCCATTTCTCCATGGCTTCCCACATTGTTTTCCATCCAGTATTTTGTAGCTTCTTATGCTGCATCATCTTTAGGCACTCCTTCCAAACATCTTATCCTGGCTACAGCTTCCACTTTGTTTCCAGGCTTAGGCATTGCTTGGTGCTCAGACTCATGGGACAGAGTTATGTCCTCATGTTGATTACATTGGTTTATCAGCACCCCATAATAGCTGTTACATAATTATCCACTTGGTGGTGCCATTGCATCATACACAAAATTAGGCCCTTTTATACTGCCTAACATTCCTTGCACATCACAAGAGATTCACCTTCCCTCATAATTAACATTCAAATGGCATGCAGTTCAGACCACTGACTGCTTTGATGAGTTCCTTCTTCCATCCATACTGTGTCACTAGAGAGTTAAAAAGATAGCTTTCCAACAGAGAGGTTTACCATGAATATACATATCAGTGTACGAAGCCATGTCAGGAACAGGACCCAAAAAATTCTTTAATGTAATATGGCAGAGGAGATTCCACTGGGGGTATCTGACCCTTTTCTTCTACAAAGGTGATTGGCTCCAATAGTTGTTGCAGAATGGTTGCCAGTGTGCTTCATTGTTGCAGATAGACTCTATTACATCAAGATCATTGTCCGGACGGTTTTATTGTATGACTTCTG
Organism: Solenodon paradoxus; assembly: GCA_004363575.1. Classification (NCBI taxonomy): domain Eukaryota; kingdom Metazoa; phylum Chordata; class Mammalia; order Eulipotyphla; family Solenodontidae; genus Solenodon; species Solenodon paradoxus. The sequence continues at coordinate 53,663 of RJWH01004588.1, read as the reverse complement.
TCAAGAATACTGAATCCACCCTGCTAAGATGGAAAAACAGCCTTTACAGTCAGGGGTGCAGGGTTGATAATTAGCTCTATAGCTAATAAGGCTTGATAGACAGCATTTACCTGTTGTTCAGTGAGACTGTAATGTTCTTCTGTTCCCTTCCATAATTGTGACTAATGACCAATGAGGAGCTAAGCTTTGCCCTGCCTCTGCTAAAGTCCCCAAGCATACCCTTCAGGGGATACATTATGACATACAATTTCCTTGGGTTAGTATGAGTAAAGATGCCCAAGATGTGGTTAGTTTCTGCTTCCCTCTTGACCTACGTTAAATCTCAGTTATATTTCTAGTATAAACTTATACAGAGGTCAGACATTGTGAGCTGGTTTTGGAATAAATGACCTCCAATGCCTCAGTAGACCTCAAAATTATTTTAGATGTTTAGAGGATATAGGGAAGCGACGAATTAATATTTTATCTGTAACCAAGGCTGGCAACTCCTTTTTCTTACCCAACCAGAAATCTCTCAAGAACATGACAAACAATCTATGTCTTTGCAGCTTATTCTTATCTATTGCCCATCCCTTCTCCTGTAGATGCTGCAAAAAGAGGGGAGTGTATTTTTTCCAAATCTGTAAGAGAATCAGAGGTTAACAACATATCATCTATATAACAAAACATTTTCATAAAAGTTGGCCTTTTTAATTTCTAATTTGATTAATTTCTTTGTCATCACCACTTGGCAAAGAACTTTAAAATGACCGTGATCAAATATGAGCTTATAACTCAATTAACATCTTAACATGAAACCTTGTTTAATTCTGTGACATAAAATATTATAGTATAATAACCATAATGACAAGTATTGTACCAGAACATATTAGACTTTTAAGAATTCCTATAACTTTAGAACAAACATAATTAAACATGTTGAGAAAGTCAAATATTAATGGATATTTTAACAATGCTTCCAATAAGATTTCATTCTACTACACAAGTCCAATTTGTTTACTATTTTTGCTTTTACAGAAGGAGAATAATTTCTTCATACAGGATATCTCATGAGCTGTCTAAGATCTCCAATATTTTCCTTTAAAACAAAAACTCTTATTGAGAATTTGATTTTAGCAAGGTTTGGAAAGTCTTGCCAATACATTTGGAAGCATTTTAATAATATTTATACAGAACAATATTTGAATAATTTACCATATCTTAAACAATTGTAAACAAACACGACTATTTATTCCATTAGTATTTTCCAGCTTAGAGGTTTCAGAAACAATGCATGCTTCTTCAGAATATAATTTCCTGATGGTGGAACAAGTGTGTCTATGTAGATGGAACCAATAATTTTAACCTAGTTCTTACTTAGTCTATTACTATATTTCAATTTCAACAATAATTTATCAAAGAACTTTCCATTTGCTATTTAGATTCAAATCAAATCAGCAATATCATTTAAAATTTAAGCACAGACACCCACAAAATACAGATAGATACAGAGATCCTTTAGTCTTAACCCAAAAACTGATATATTAGCCTTATTTTCATTGTCCTGTCATCCTACTTAAAACAAAACTAAGAGTTAAGGCAGATTCTCCAGCAGTTTGCAATTATAAGTATCCGCTAGAGCTCAAACTCACTATACATTGGTATTGCTCCAATAGATGGTGAGTTTAATATGGGGCCTCTAGATCCTAGACAATGCCTGCACCTTCACTGGCCCAGGTCATCCCATCATGTCACCATGAAGAGGTAACTGAATCATAATCCTTCATTCTGTTGTGTATGGCGCTGCCCAAATTGCCACCCTGGCAACATACACAGATGATCCCAAAAGAGGGCCTTTTCAGATTCTGTCTTTTGTTCTGGGTCCATGCCACCATTATGACTTGAGCCTCTTTGGTAGGCAATCTTTTTCCTTTCAATTTAGCTGATCCTCAAGTCAAGTTTTCTAGTTTGTCTGCTGTCTCGGCCAATTGCAAGGCCAGTAGGTCTCTACTGTCAGCTTCTGTGAGTTTAGCATCATATTTTAACATATTCTTCTCACAGATGATGTACTGTTGCATGTAATTCTGAATTGTTGTCCATAACCAGTCAGAGGGCACACAGTAATTGTCAGACCAATGTATTTCTTGCCTGACGAGCCTTCTTTTCTTTCCCTAGTTGCAGCTTTTCATGTGCTGCTTCTAAAATTCCTATCACTGTTTTGGGGGCATCCCCATGCTCACACGATTTCTGACCACATTGATCCAGTGGCACACTCTAAGCCAACTCCCAGTGACACTTATCCAGTCATACATTAGGTTGGCGATTACCAACCACAATGATCCAGTAGTCCACTGTGGGATTCCCTCCAACTCCATTATTTCTCCCTTTTTACTCTCAACTGTGACAGTTGCAACTGGTGAGTTCTTGAGATTCGAATCCTGCCAACTACACTGTTGTATTGCTAGATGCTCAAGTCACTCAAGATCTAAGCATAATGTCTTTCAACTCCAAAGAGGTCAATTGAAGACAACAAATTTACTTAAAAACCCCGAGTGCCTGGGTGATAGGGAAAGACACCACCCAAACCAGTGCAGTGGTTATATAGAACAAGATTATATCACTGCTGATTAATCACTGATTTCAAAACTTAGATTAGATTAAAGATAATTCTTCTAGTTATGTGCATGTAATACCATTCCATCATTTTGTGACTTTTATTTATTCTATACATATCTTTTAATTTTCTTTCTAGAGGACTTACAACTTCTTTGATAAGTTTATCCCCAGATATTCTATCATTTTCATGCTATTGTGAATGAGATAACTTTTTAAGTTTCATTTCTGCTACCTCATACGGTAAATATAAGAATGCTGCTGATTTTTGTGTATTGATTTGATATCCTGTCACTTTACTTTTCTATGTTTATTTATTGTTTCTAGTAGTTTGTTTTTAAGTTTTTGGGATTTTCTAGGGATATTTTAATGTAACCCTCAGATAATGGTAATTTCATTTTTCCAATTGAATTCATTTAATGTATCTTTCTTGCCTTATTGTTTTGCCAAGTTTTCCACAGCTATGTTGAGAACCAGTGGTGAGAGTGGAGTTTCTTGTCTTGTTCTAGAATTTAGAGGAAATGTTTCCGCGTATTTTGAGTATGATATTGGTGGTTATTTGTCATGCTTTTCTTTTATTATGTTGATATATGAGCTTTCTATTCCTAATCTGGAGTTTTATCATGAATGGGTATTTAATTATATCAAATGATTTTTCTTCATCTGTAGATATAATCATATGATTTCTATTTCTTCCTTTTCGTTGATTTGATGTATTTCATTGATTTATTTGCATATGCTGAAACATCATTACATCACTGGAATAAATCCCTCTTGATCATGATGTATTTTTAATGTGCAGATTAATTTACTTTACCAGAATTTTGCTGCATATTTTTGCATCTATATTCCTGAGTGATATTGATTTGCAATTTTCTTTATTTGCTCTTGTATATATTTATTTTTAATTTTGGGATCAGTGTGATGTTAGCCTACAGAATGCATTTTGGAGTTTTCCCTTCTCGTCTATATTTTGAAAGAGTTTAAAGAACATCAGAATGTATTTTTCTTTGAATGTTTTGTAGAATTTTCTATTGATGCCATCTGGTTTTGGAATTTGTTATTTTGGAGACTTTTGATTGCCATTACAATTTATGTGCTTGTGATATTTCTGTTCAAGTTATCTCTATTTCTGGTTTAGTTTTGTGGAATTTTAAATTTCTCGATATTTGTCAATTTTTTCATAATTGACAAATTTGTTCACATACAGGTGCTTAGACTCTTGTGATTCTATATCAGTGATGTCTATTGCAATCTCACTTCTTTTAATTCTGCTTCTTGTTTTTAGGTTTTTCTGTTTTGTTTCTTGAGTCTGGCTTAGGAGTATATCAACTTTGTTTATATTTTTAAAGAAACTGGTCTTGACTTCATTATCTTTTGAAAAGTGATTTCATTTATTTTTTCTCTAATTTTCATAATTTCATTCTTTCTACTAAGTATTTGTTTTGAATATTCTTCCTTTTCTAGTTTCTTCATGTATGTTGTTAGATATTTAATTTTGACTATCTCTTGGTCTTTGATGTGTGCTTGTATGGCTATAATTTTCCTTCTCAGAGCTGCTTTTCCAGCATTTCACATGTTCTAATAGCTTGTCTTTTCATTTTTATTTATTTTTGAATAATTCTTAATTTTATTTTTAATTTTATCATTGACTCAGAAGTTGTTCAGAAAGCTATGTACATATACTGTTTCAATCTTCACATCTTTTTGGATTTCAAATTTTGTTCTTTTGGTTCCTTTCTAGTTTAATTCCCTGTATATACAATTTAGAGTCCTTTTAGTTTCCAGATTTACCTTTCACTATATATAACGCAACATAATGACTTTCAGAAGAAATATTTAACTGCGACTATATCTGCTGCTCTACTAAAATATGAGCAAGTCTCTAATAAAAATATTGATGAGTAAAATATATTCACTAAGTGAATATGTCCTTGTCATTTTTTTATTTCATAAATTATTTTAATCGTACGCCTACCATTGATTGTTAATAATTAATAATATGTTAATGAAATAAGCATATTTTTATAAACTAGGAAGAAATTATTTCATTGCACATGACGTGCATTATTAAGACCACTTCTTAGAGGATTACATAGCAACAATTAATAAATAAACTCAGAGTAAGCATCCACAATGTGACTCTAACCTCGAAATAAATTCTCAGACTAAATAAGAGTAAGATGGGATAGTATTGATAGGCAAAGGTATGTAATTGATATGTTTTAGAAATTATAAAGCACTTCCAATTAAATCCATTTTTGATTGCAATTATATATAGTTATAAGCAATATCCAATATCCAATATCTAGTAATAAGCAATATCCAATATCTAATATTGATTATCCAATGAAAAATATCCAAATGCAGTTATTTAAAAGAAATAGTTTTAATTATAGTTAAAAATGCAGTTGTTAGCAGCAATGTATCAGCTGACATTTTTAGGATCTATGTTCTAAAGCTTGTTTCTACCAGACACACTAAGCATTTTGTTCTTTTGATCTTATTAACATTATTTTGACTACTAAATATGTTGTTTATAAATACAAGATTAAGTAATTACAAATCCCAAGTTAATAATCTTCTTTTCAATTAATTATGCTTAATTTTAAAATTAGGAAGGTGTTAGAAAATAATAATCATAATACAAATAATGAATATTTTCTGGTTTTTAAATAAATTTGTGAAAATTATAGAGACAAATTAAACATTAATGCCCATTTCCTTTAAAGTCTAACAGTATTATTGGATCAATATTTAAAATTTGTTTTTGTTATGAATACTATGAAGTATTTACTATCTTACTACACCTGAAACCTTCTAAACCTCTTGAACTTTTGGGTAACATATTCCATTTAGGACATTAAAATATCTTATTATAAATGCAAGAAGTACAATAATTCACTTTAAGTTCAATATCAATCTGACATATTAGTGAGATTTTAAACAAAGTATGTATTTTTTTGTTTCAATTTAAAAAATCTGCTGAAGTGAAGTTTGCCATAACAAAATGTTCTCTTCAAGCTGATACAGATAATAAGATATTTTGATTCTTTAAAAAGGTTCTCTATAACCCTGAAATGATACATAATATTGGGTTTTGTGATATGAAGCAGATGGCAGTAAATGTGAAGTGTTAACCATAACAACATAAATACAAATGTTAAAGAATATAAAAATGTTCTTAAGTAACAGAAATAATTTCTACAACTTCCCAGATATACAGTTTTCACGAATAAGATGTCTCCTCAAATTTTCTTGTTTTGTAAAATTAATATTATTGAAGGAACATTACATCATAACATTATATTGTTTAAACTATGCATCATAGGAAACCTACATCTGTATAGAATACATTAAATTCATCACTATTTCAGTTTTTTCTTCGTGATTTGATTAATTACTTTTACCCAGTGTACCTGCCCATGCTAGCCCTTCACTTCCTGAATCCACTACCTTTCTTTTATTGACTAAATTTTGAAGGTTCTTTGATTTCATTTATTAAATGTTTGTTTTTGTTTCGTTAATTCGTTTGGTTAATTTGCTTGGCATATCTATATACCATATATGAGCGATATTATAGGATGTCTACCTTTCTGCTTCTGGTTTACCTCATTAAATACAATTCCTCTAGGACCATCAATATTGTTACATAAATAGCAGGATTTCATCTTTTTGACAGATGAGTAATTTTCCATTGTGTGCATATACCATACCATCTTTATTCATTCATTTGGCAGTGGATATTTAGATAGTTTCAAGCTCTTGGCTATTGCAAATAATGCTGCAATAAACATGGGGATGCATCTCCCTAAATAAGTGTTGCTTGTATGGTGAATATGTACAATAATAACCGGATCATATCGGATTGCCATTCTCAGTTTTGTGGAGAATCTCCATGCTGTTTTCCATAAAGTTTGCACCACTTTACACTCTCATCAAGAATATTTTAACATTATCTTTTCTGTATCCTTTTCAGCCATTTCTGTTTCAAGTCCTTTGCATAATGACCATTCTCAAATATGTGCAATTAAATATTGTTGTTTTGATGTGCTGCTCCCAAATGACAAGAGAGGTGGGGCATCTTTTCGTGTACCTAATGACCATCTACATGTCTTTTTGGAGTAGGATATTAAGATCACCTGCCAATTTTAATTGAATTATTTGTTTCTGTTGCTCTTGATTTTTTATTTCTTTATATATTTAAAACAATAACTTCTATCTGATGCATTATGTACAAATATCTTCTCCCGTTTAGTAGGATGTCTTTTTGTTTTTATACATTTCTTTCACTGTCCAAAAGGTTTACTGTTTACTTTAATCCCATGTGTTTATTTTGGATTTTATTTCCCTTGCTATTGGAATTAAGTTCTCAAAGACATAGCTTAGGTCAATGCCAAGTAGTGGTTTGTTTATGTTTTCTTCTATGTACTTCATGGTTTCAGGCTTTATATCTAGGCATTTAATCCACTTTTAATTATTTTATGTGCATTGTTTTAGGTAATATTCTTGTTTCAATCTTTTGCATGTGGCTGTCACATTTCCCCAACACTGAACAGATAACTACAAGCAAAGAAATTTAAACGGTAATCAAAAATCTCTTCCCCAAAACACCCTGAACAAGAAAATTTCACTAGCGAATTCTACTGAACTTTCAAACAATAGTTAAAACTAGTTTCTCAAGCTATTCCAAAAAGTTGAAGGAGATGAAATTCTAAGAATTTCATAATGCCAAATTTACTTGATTCCAAAACCAAAGGCATCATAAATAAAAACCTATTTTGTTGATAAATATTGATCCAAAAGACCTTGAAAAATGCTAGCAAACTGAATTCAACAACTAATTAAATTAATTTTAAACATGATCAAGTGGTATTTATTCCAGGAAAATAACAACATTTGTAAGCCAATAAATGATATAGCCTATGTTAACTAAAGGAAGAACAAAAGTCATATGATAATCTCAATAGATGAAGAAAAAGCATTTGATAAGATTCAACACATTTTTAGTTTAAAAAATCTGCAAAAGTGAGTGCAGATGGAATTGCTTAAACATAATAAAGCTGTTTGTGAAAAACTCACAGTCAATATCATACTCAGTGGAGAATAACTGAAAATCTTACTCTAAGCCCAGGAAGAAGGCAAAAATATCCATTTCCCGACTACAATTTAATATAATGTTGAATATCCTGATGAGTACAGTTGGACAGATGAAAGCACACAAGCATTATCCAAATTGGAAAGAAAGATGTGAAGTCATAATTCTTTGGAAATTACATGATATTATCCAAATTTCCATTAAAAAACTTCTGGATATAAAAGGATACGGTAAAGTAGCAGGCTACAAATTTAATATCTAAATGCCTGTTGCTTTTCTATATTCAAGTAATGAGCTTGCAAAAAGGGAACTGGGAAAACAATCCTATTTCAAATTGTGTCAAAAACAATGAAATTATTTGGAATCATCTTTACCAAAGAAATGAAAGAACTCTACTCTAAAAACTATAATATGTTGTTAAAAGAAATGGAAGAGATCGACTTCTGAATGGTGACTTGATAGGACACACTTTCATGTTACTCCCCACAGACACTGAAAAAAAATCACCTATTTTCCTGAGACAAACACCAAGGAACGACAGGCACTTCAGCTGGAGACAGCAGCTGAAGACTATTGGTGGGTGTGGACACCCAGCACAGTTCAAAACTAAGCTGCAGATTTGGATTTGGATGGGAGCTCAGGAGTCTCTGGACATGTGGTGGGGCAGAGACTAGTGATTTGGGGACCATGTACGGAGGCAGCGAGAGGCTGGCCCAGTGGGACTGTAACGCAGAACCACGGAGGGCCGAACTGGGAAGGGTCAAAAGGAGAGCCAGTGCACTGGTAGCTGAGCAGGAGCTCATGTGGGGAAATTGAGCTGGGCACAGCCATAACTAGAAATCACTGAAATCAAGCCCCTCCCATAACTATTTCGCATCAGAGCCTGGTGTCCACTGAGTGGAAATCCTACCAACTGCATATCCGCCTACCAAAAATCCCACCCTTTTGATGCCCTACCCACTGGGTTACAGTGAGAAGGCAGTCCCAAACCTCGATGCTACCCACTATATCCAGTTTGTAGGTAGAGGCAGAACTACAGGCTGATTGCTAATCCTGGGCAAGTCAAATCTACACAGTGCCAGGCAACTGAACACTCAGAAATATAAACAGAATGCCAAATAGAGCAAAGCCACAGGGAAACATATGTGTAATGATGGATCCAGTCAAAAACCAAGGGAGAAAATCTAATTACAGCAGACATATGTAAATTACCTGAAGAGGAATTTAGGGTAATGGCGATTAACATACTCATGGGAATCCAGAAATCAGTAGAGACAGTAAACGAGAATGTTAGGAAACAAAGCGAAGAATTAAAACAAGACATCAAACAGAGATACAATGAACTCAATAGAGGGACTCAACGATAAGATGGATGAAGCTTCCAATAGAATCAGTGATCTGGAAGATAGGACAGAGGAACTCAATCAAGAAAATCAGCAAAGATATACAAAAAATTCAAAGAATTAAAGACAGCGTGCAAGACCTCTGGGATAACATCTAAAAGAACAACATTTGCATCATAGGGGTCCGAAAGAAAGAGAGAGAAAAGAGGGAAGAAACCACATTTGAAAAAATAATAGATGAGAACTTCGCCAGAATGAAGCAAGACTCTAGATCCAGGAAGCTCAGAGTTTCTAACAAAAAAAAACTCAAACAGAATTACAACTAGACATATCATCATAAAAATGTCAAAAAAGAAGATAAAGAAAGACTATTAAAAGCAGTCAGAGAAAAACATGTCACATAAGAGGAGCTCCCAAAAGATTATAAACAGACTTCTCTAATGAAACTCTAAAGGCCAGAAGGGAATGGTATAATACATTCAAAGTCCTGAAAGAAAAGGTTACAACCTAAGGTACTACATGCGGTAAGATTCTCATTCAGAATTGAAGGAATGATAAACACATTTTCTGACAGACAAAATTTAAAGGAGTTTATCAACACAAAACCAGCTTTGTGAAATTATTAAAGGATGCTCCATGAAGCAAAAAGAAACCTCACAGAAAAACAATAAGACAGCAAATACATTATAGTGGGAGTCATCTGTCAGCGTTGGACAAATTAAAACATCCAGCATAGTTTCTTGCTTCTAGTCCTTGTTCATCAGTACAACTCATCAAGAACCCAGTGGAAGCATCCCTTTCTTGTCTGCCAGCTTCTGTGTACTTTCCATGAACTAGTCCTGACCCAAGACAACACAGTGACTTTCTTCACCAACAATGAACAACAACTACACCTTCTCCAGATGACATGAATCCCAACCTTAGGGAAAGGTTCCATCTTTTCAACATGTTCATTCTTTCGATATTCAGTTCATTCCCAGGGTACATTTTAGAGTAATCAACCCCTTTATAGTTAGTGTCCCAATGTAATTCATAATTCTATGTAAACTTTCCATGTTTTTATAAAAAATCTTGTAAAATAGGGCACACTAGGTGTGGGAAGAAAGGGGTATATGGGAACTCATTGTACTTTCTGCTCAATTTTTCTATAAATATAAAATTACTCTAAAAATGAAGGTGATTATATTTTTAAAAAGAAATGGAAGATGGCACAATGAAATAGAAAGATACTCCATCTCCATGGTCTAGAAGAATTACTATAGTTAAAATAACCATGTTACCTAAAGCAACATACTTATTTAAATATCATCACCATCAAAGTCTCCAAGATATCCATCACATAATTAGAATAAAAAAACATGAAATTTATTTGCAACAAAGATCCCAGATAACAAATTAATCTTGAAGTAAAAGATCAAAAATTGAGGTGTCATACACCCTGACTTTAAATAATGCTGCAAAGCAATATAAATCATGTCAGGATGGCATTGAAAAAAAAACATAATTTATGACAAAAGAGCCAAGGACTTAAAATGGGGTAGAGGGATTTATCAATAATACTTTAAAATACAGTTCCCACATTCATAAATTTCTGCTGAATAGATAAAAATATTACACTATTATTCTCAAATCTTCTGCCAAGAATATTAACTTTCCTTTTTAAGATAAAGAAGAAACAAGCAAAATCAATCATTATTTCTCTTACAGGGGACAAGTTCCATAAAATAGCCTGTCTTACTCCATTTGAAGACTTTTCAAATTTTTAAGTTTTCCAGTTATTATCTCCTGAATTTAACCTTTGGTAGAAGAATCACTTAATGCCGTTTCATGCAGTTTTATTTTCCTTGACTAATGGTGTATGTTTCAGAGCTGTTTTTCCAACATAATCCCATTATCTGATTTGCACTGTTTCTATGACATTTTCTCTTTGACCCTAGCTAATTTCGTAAAAAAAATAAAACAAAACAAACAGAATTTCAACCCCTAAAACAGATTTATTTGTTTCTGCTGAGTTAGTGTGGCTACTGATTGAAATACTGTCTTTGCATTTTGAAAGGACCTTGTGGGCACATGAGTTTGGCTTCATGAGATTATGGGATATGAGTCTGTAATGTCGTAAATTTTATAAGATAGAGTATTCATTGAGAAATTTAGGGACAGTCTTCTTATGGCTACTATAAACACATTAAACCACACATGTCCCTACCTTCTTATCTATTTACTTGCATATAGCATCACGTAAAACCAATTTATGAAGAAGAGAGTTGACAATGCTTCCCAACTTTCTTTTGTAAATTATTGTTCTGATATAATTCAGACTAATTTCTGAGGCACAAAAAATATTACAGAGATTTCTGAGTAGTTCATATACAGGAAAACTGTATGCATATATTAACCCTTGGAGAATTGCTATTCTCTCACTACAGATAACTTGGAGAGAAAAGGCAAATTTTATATTTCCACTATATGTTGGTATATTATAATTTGACTGTTAATAGATAACATCTATATTTATTTGAAAGAGAAATGGTGAAATAGAATGTTCCAAAGGGATTCAATTCATCTTTTAGCTTGCCAGTTGCACATTAGTTCATTTTTTAAAAAATCCTCTTAATTGGAGAAATAATTTAATCAGCATTGCAATTTTCTTCAAGTACACAAGTTGTGTCATCTTCATTTTAAAACTTCTTTACTAGATAGAATCATTAAATAAATTAAGTTGCTATACCTGAAAATGTTATAACTGCTTTAGTTTCTAACATCTGAGCTTAAAATAACAAAAGACTTATATATGAAAGTTCATCAACTTAAAAATGATTTTCTTTTACTTTACTCATTTATGTGATAGAAAATGAAATATAGAGTTTCAGGAGCATGCAGAAATAAAGAAGTTCTATGTTTAAAGTAACGAGGAACATATCTGATCATAAATTAAAAATTAATTAAAAACATTACAAATCATGGACATTCGTTTTTCTTCCACTAGACCAGTTTTACTTAAAACTCTAATATGATACTAATTAATTGACATATAAGAACTAATCTATCTTTTCTTTCCTTGACAACACACTTTGCTTGATTCTATAACAGTAATCTAATTAATTGGTTAAAAAGAGAGACCAATTTGATTGACTACAGTATGACTCAGAGATATGTCAATATTTTTCTTGATCTCTTGAGACTGTACATATGAATAACACTGAATAACTATTAGCTGAATTTTGTATAGCTGAATATCTAATTAGAAGTGTATATATTGGTAAAATAATAACAATATGAAAGTTTTAAATTATCAAGTAACAAGTGCATTCATGTGTCTCATGTGACTCAGGTTGCTAAGGCAATTAAGATTCAGGTCATGCAGAACCTATGGACCTGGAAGTGGGTTTGAGACCCAGGAGCTATGGAAAACAAATGTTAAGTAATTATGGATCATTAGAACCTAACCCTTTATAACTACCAACATTGGATTTCAGATACATAGTGGCAAAATAAAATCAAGCAAATATTCTCTAGGCAAATGTCAATACTAATACTGTGGGAAAAGTAGAGTTGTGCAGAGAAACTGCTAATTTTTCATCTTTAAAAAATCAATAAAATTCCATTAGGTTTTCAATAAGAACAGTAATATTCGTTTATATATGTCTGAGGGGACAGTAACCCTTACTTTTCCAGAAAATATCACAGAAAATTATCTGAATGCACATCTTAACAAAATTTACATATATATGCATATATACACGACTTTGTTTCCAATTTTTGTTTGACTTCATAGTCCCTCTAATATTTCTTTAAAGTGCTTACCCAAGGAGATGACACTGGAGATCATCACTGAAGAAAAGCCCTGGGGAAAATGCTCCCTCTTTCCTCCATTAGTGCACTTGTGGAAAACTGTGGGTGCTCAGGACTAATTTTCTACAGGCTGCTTGAGACAAACAACCAGGTCAGCAGCACCTGTGAAGATAGTGGACTTATTCCCTTGCAAGGAACATTAATTTCTACCTCTCAAGACTGTTATCTAACACCATATACAAAAATTAATTCAATATAGATTAGAAAATAGGATGTAAGAACAGAAACCCTAAAAATAACTTGGAAGAAAACAGGAAATATGTTCCATTAATCAGTTTTAGTGAGGTCTTTGGTTTTTGCATTCCAGAGACAAGGGAAAATTAAACAAAAATAAACAAACCAGACTATATCAAGCTAAAAGCTTCAACACAATGAAAGAAACTATCACCAAAGCCAAAAGACATCCTATTGACTGGGAGATAATATTTGTACATCATACATGGACAAAACTTAATAATCTATCTATCTATCAATCTATCAAGCTATTATATATAATCTCATAAAATTCAACAACAAAAAAACACCCCAACCAAAAATGGGGCAGAAGCAATTAGATAGGTGCTTCTCCACAGAAGACATGCCAGTTTTCATCAGGGACATGAAAAGATGTTCTGTCTTGCTTTTTTTAGGGAAATGAAAACCAAAACACCAGTGTGATATCGACTTACACCTGTGATATTGGCTATTTCCAAGTCTGAAAGCAATAAATATTGGCCAATATGCAGAGAAAAGGGAAACTATTTACACTTTGGTAGGAATGTAAATTGTTGCAACCTGTATGGATAGTAGTAGGAATCATTTTCAAAACCTGAGAATGGAAATTCTGTATTACCTCTTAACCCACTTCTTGGTATTTACCCCCAAGCCACAAAAGCACTAACTTGTAAAAATATATGACTCTCCCATGTTCCTTGCAGCATTATTTGCAATAACCAGAAGTTGAAACTACCTAAGTGCCCAACTTCAGATGAATGGATAAAGAATGTATGGCATATATACACGACTGAATATTACACAATCCTAAAAATATATGGAATCTTATAATTTGTGACAATGTGTATGAAGCTAGGGAGGATTATGCTAAATAAAATAAGTCAGAAGATTAATGACAAATACAGGATTATTTCGCTTATATGTGGAATAAAAAGAAACAAAACAAAGGAACAGAGTAAACAAAAACCAGTTATTGAACACTGATAATAGAACTGAGGTTACCAGTGAGAAAGGGAATAGGGTTGTAGCAAGGGGACGGGGTCCAGTGGACTGTGGTGAAGGGCTTTTTTGCAGTTTGGTGGTGTGTTGTCATATATTTGATAAATGAAAAACTTACGCATATGGACATATATTATTTTGTAAATCAGTTAACTTAATGTATACTACTAAATTGAAAAACTAAAATCAAACACTATCTATGAGAAAGATGTTATTTTATTTCCTAAATTGTTGCATAAGTAATATAGTACATAGGTATATTAGAAAGTCACAAATATATTGGAAACAATGACTTTACCAAATAGTTCAGCTATGTGTCATTGTGGGGAGAAAATATGCACACTCAATAGTAGTTTGTGTACTAAATGATCTTGGACACATAAACTGTGATCTAGTGGCAGATGATCTGTGATATGCCTTACTTTTGTCACTTAAACTGACATGGGAAGACAGTTTTCTCTATTAAAATTAAAAAAATGCATCATAATAAGATAAAGATGAAACTAATCATATTATACCCTCCTATGATACAGCTTTCCTGTAAAGGACATGGAATCACAATACAGACCTATTGAAAAGTGAGTTCTAACATGGAGCTTCTAGGTTTTGTGAAGTTCTTTTAAGAAATACCTCAATGTCTCAATCCAGGATTAGATGTTTATCACATTTTAAACAAGAAAAATCACCAATGTTGGCAAGCAATTACCTTTTTCAATTTAAAAGAAGAAACTGAAAATAGATTAACATAACACTTAAATATTTACCATTTATCAAGGAGAATGCTATACTATATTTATTTTGAATATTTTCCAATAAGAATGAGGACTTATATTAAAATAGGTTATTTCTTTTTTTTTTATTCAGCATCTTCTGGAAAGGTAATTTGACCAATAAAATGATTTATAAAATTACTATTAAGGCTAACCGTTGAAAGTTTATAGAGAAAATTACAACCAGGATAAATGTTAATGACCACTACCAGAAAGGTAGCTAAGCTGTATTATTGTTATCTAACATAGATACTTTTGTTGTATATGTGTGTATGTGTTTAGTACTTGAAGGACAGATTGGGATTAAAAATTAATTTTAGAAGACAAATATCCTCTGAATGTGGTGAAAAGTAAATGAAAAGAATCTCAAGGAATGAAATAGAATGACTATAAATATATCCCTCATCAATTTTGCTGAAAACTCAACTCTTCCTCTATTCTGAAATTCCTGTCATTCTATCATACTTCAATTTACTAGTAGAATGATGAAGTTGCAATTAACCGAGAAATGATTTTAATAGACTCAAGATGACTGAGTAAACAGTGTGCCATAAAGTAAAAATTTTGGAACAGACATAAATCTTTTATGTACAATGATTTGAACTTGAGTTGAAGAAAAGTTAACTGTGAGCTACACTGGATCTGCACTGTGAATCATCTTTTAAATTATATGAATTACATGTACAATAGTCTTACACAGAAGTCTGTTAACTTTCATTCATGCTAAATTGATGAATAAGAAGTTGATTCTCTCGATTGACAAATTCATGCTGAAATAAAAAAATAAGAGACAACCTTTTTGATCTCAAAAATAACATTATTTTATAGCACAACATTCTCTGAGCATTAAAAAAATAGATTTTAAATAAAAACCAGCAATGGAGGAGTCATGCTCCCTGACTTCACACTCTACTATAAAGCAATAGTAATCCAAACAATATGGTATTAGAATAAAAACAGAAATACAGATCACTGGAACAGTATTCAAAGCCCAGAAAGAAACCAACAAATATGTGGGCATCTACATTTTGAGAAAAGAACTAAAAATCTTACAATGGGGCAAGGATAGTCTCTGTAATAAATTCTTCTGGGAAAACTAGGCAACCATGTGCAAAAGATTGAAACCAGACCACTACCTAACATTGTGCTTAAAAATTCCCTCAAAATACTTAGATTTAATGCTGGAAACCATTAAATGCATAGAAGGAAATGTAGGCAAACATTATTGAACATAGACATAAGAAATATCACAGGAAACTTGACTCTAATCACAAAGCAAATAAAATCCAAAATAAACAAATGAGATTACATCAAACTAAAAAGCTTTTACACAGCAAAAGAAGCTCACTTTTAAACAAAAAAGACATTCAATTGAATGGGAAAAGATATGTGCCTTTAATATCTGTGGCAAGGGATTAATATCCAAAATATCCAAAGAATTAAAAAAAATTGGACAACAACAACAAAAAAACCCGACAAGCGATCCAATAAAAATGGCTGATGACTTTAATAGACACCTCTTTAAGTCTGACATACAAGTGGCCAACAGATTCATGACAAGATGTTCTGCTTCCCTTATTATTAGGGAAATGCTAATAAAAAAAATGAGATATCACCTCAAACCTGTGAGTGTGATAAAAAAGGATAAAACAAATGCTAGAGAAGATACGGAAAAAGAGAACTCTGATATTGATTCATTGTTGGTGCAAAATGGTACAATCATTCTGGAAGGCAGTATGAAGATTCCTCAAATAATTGAGGATGGAAATTCCATATGGTCAATTTATTCCTGTACTGCGTGGGTATTTACCCCCCCAAAAAAAACACTTATCTTCAGAGAAATATGCACCTTAAGTTTATTGCATCAGTATTCATATAGCCAAGAGCTGGGAACTACCTAAATGCCCATCAACAGATGAGGAGATGAAGAGGATGTGGTATTATACACACTGGACTACTATTCAGCCATCAAAAGGGAGAAATCTTGCCACTTGCAGCAACATGGATTGACTTGGAGAGAATGATGCTTTGCAAGATAATCCAGAAGGAAAAAGACATGATATGATAGCACTCACATGTTATATATATAGAAAGCAAAAAAAAGACATGAATTCAATAATGCTAGACTCAAAAAAGGAGAGAGAGAACTAATTCAAATAACTCTTAGTGATGGGGAAAAATAAAAAGCCAAATCCAAGGGTACAGAAGAGATGGCTGAAATGGGGTAAAGAGCATTAATTGTAGAGTAAAGGGAAAAAATGGAAATAGTGTTAAACCTATTGTGCTAAATTCAAATGTAAATTTGCTATTTATGTATACTTAAAAACAAGTTAATATTAAAATGCCATATTCCTTCAATAAAACCAAGTACAAAAAGTACATTTTAAATGATCCTTGTCCTACTCTGACTCATTGGTAATGTATCACAACACTCACTGGCACATTTTTATTGTTTTTAATTTTTGCTATTCATCTAGTTTTCTAGAATTGGGATCAGATTATTCTTCCTTTAGATCTATGTGTGTAAATTAATTCAACATTAATTCAGCACAGTTCTTCCCTACTTGATAGTTCTATGTTAAACCCTACCTATTTATTTTCAAAATGTGTCCTTATATATCACATATACATAAATATATGTGCATACACACACACACACACACACACACACACACACACACATATATATATATATATATAGAGAGAGAGAGAGAGAGAGGGGGGGGGGACATGCTGCTTAAGTGATTTTAAGAAATATAGCAAATTAATCTAACTATATAAGCCTAAGCAAAATATTAACAAGGAATTCTGGTGATACAGATTCTTGTCTTAAGGGAAGTCAAAGAGATGAGTCTTGATTTTGGACCCCAGTTAGTACATGGGCTGGAAGTACAGCAAAGAATATGGAAGAGAGGACTGCATTTTTCCAGTCCCCACCCTTTAGGACTTCTCCAGCTGAGACAGCTTAGAAGAGTTCTAATAACACAGTCTGTTGACTACTGAACCAAGTTCTGGAAATTCAGAGAAGAAAGCTAGCCCAGGTGATAGCAGCAGGAATAGGCTCCCCAATCAAATCAGTACACAACTGCTACTCGTCATTCAAGCCAGCATGTCCCTACCCCACCAAGCAACCATCCTTCACTTGCTGACTCAGCAAGGCTCATGCAATGGAAACTGCAAGAGTCAGAAAAGCAAAACAAAAACCAAGTGCCACCTTCCAAAAAGAAAAAAAAAGCAGCTCAGCAATAAGGATCCATCCCATGGGGGAAAAATATTCAATATTCTTCAAAATCTCAAAGTATTATGGCATCACAAAAAGAAAATACCTAATCGGAAACAAATTTTGAAGGCATTCATGATTGTTTCTTTTTATCAGGAAAAGATTCCAAGTTACAAACATAAATGAAATCAGTGAAATAAAAGTAAATTCAGAAATAAAAACTGTCAAAGAATTGCAAGAGAACTCCACAAGTTAATGAGCTCAAAAATTCAACTAATGAACAGAAGGCAGAAATTAAAATTTTACAAAACAAAACAAAACAAAAACAAATGAAAATACATGAAGAAAAACAAAAACACCAAAAGCTAAGAGAGATTCAGGAAGCAAAGTATGCAATAAATGAGATCATGAGTATCAAAGGAAAGTATGGAAACAGAATTATAAAACAGATGTAAGCCTCAGTGATCTAGCAGATAGGTAGAAAGGAACCACATATAAGGAGAGATATAAATTAAATGTAAGAAATATAAAGAAACACTTTAAGAGCTATCCCACTCCATTAAGAAAGGCAACATAAGAATAATGAATACCCCAGAAGGTTAAAAAAAGAGAAAGGAATAGAAACCATGTTCAAAGAAATAATTGCTGAAAACTTTCCAGACTCAGGAAAGAATAGTAACATACAGGTCAATGAATCCAACAGAACTCCCAGTTAGTTAAATGCAAAAAGACCTACATCAAGACATATAATAATGAAACTATCAAAAGTCCAAGAGTACTTTGAAAGCGGCCAACAAAAAGAAAGCAAAAAAATTACTTATAAAGTTACTCCCTCTAAGCTGTCATCAGACCTCTCAGCAGAAACTCTACAAGCCAAGAGAAAATAGATGTCCTTTCAAAATATTCCAAGATTAAAAAATGCCAATCAGGAATACTATACCTTGTACAACTCTGTCTCATATATGAGGAACAAATAAAGGTTTACCATGATAAACAAAAACTGAAGAAAATTGCAGCCATGATAACTCCCCTATAAGTAATGTTAAGAAAGGGTCTTCTATTTAAATCAAAAAGAAGAAAGTTTACAAAAAAATAAATAAGGGAATAAATGGATAGACAAAATCAGAAATCAAAGTCTAAAATGGTAGTAAATATTCCTCAAATATTAATAATCAATCTGAATGCAAGAGGACTGAATTCACCAGTTATAAGACACAAAGTAGCTAGAGGGATTAACAACCAAAACCCAATTATATGCTGTCTGTAAGACAGTCACTTATAATCAAAAGAAAACCAGACTTAAAGGGACAGAGAAGGGCACCTCAAGTCAATGATGAATCTAAAAAGCAGGAACCACTGTAGTCATCTCAGATAAAATAGTCCTCCAGCAAAAAGGTAATAAATATAAAGATGTCCATTATATGATAAAGAGATCAATACAACAGAAAAACATAAACCACTAATATACACACACACACACACACAATAAATGAGCACCCAAATATATCAAATATTAACAGGCGTAACGGGAGACACTGACAGCACCACAATAATAGTTTGTGACTTTAACACCCCACACATAGTAAAATCCAGATCATATAGACAGAAAACCAATAAGGAAACAATAGCTTTAAGTGAATTTAGAAAAGATGAACTTAATAGAAACAGAAATAATTTTTCACCCTAAAACAATAGATTATGCTTGTTTTTCAAATACCCTTGGAACTCTAAAAATTAGACCATATGTGGGTATACAAACTAATTTTCAATAAATTAGATTTAAATAATATCTAGCATTTTTTCAGATCACTATGGAACCAACCTAGACATCAACCAAAAGAGAAAAAACTGAGAACTGCAAAAGATTAGAGAATAAACCACATATTATTGAACAACTATTGGGTCAATGAGTAAATCAAATGGAGTCTAATGAAAGTGAAGACATGACTTATCAGAACCTGTGGAACACAGAAGAAATAGGTAATACAAAGAAAAATTTTAGTGATACAGTTCTACTTCAGGAAACAAGGAGAATCACAAATAAAAAATGAAACCTAACTTAGAAGAACTAGTAAAAGAAGAAAAAGAAACTAAAATCTAGTAGAAGTTAGGAAATAAAATTTACAGCAAAAATTAATGAAACACATTAAAAAGACAATTCAAAAATCAATGAAACCAAGAGTTGTGTTTTGAAAGGATAAACAAAATAGTTAAACAATAAGCAGACTCACAAGGAAAGAGAGAGAGAAAACACAAATCAAATAAGAAAAGAAAAAGGAATAATCACAACGGATAGCACAGAAATATAGAGGTTCATAAGAAAATACTGTGATCATCTGCATGTCAACAAGTTAAATAATCAAGAAGAAATGAACAAATTATTAGAAATATCTAACTGCCCAAGACTAAATCAAGGAAAAATAGAAATCCTGAACATATTGATCACAAGCACAGAAACTGAAAAAGTCATTAAAAATAGCTCAAAAAACACAATCCCTGATCAGATGGTTTCACTGGTGAATTCTACCAAACATTCAAAGAAGAATTAATATCTACCCTTCTGTAACTGTTCCAAAAAACTGAAGAAGTCAAACTTCCAAACACTTTTTACAGTGCCAGCATTACCTTGATTCCAAAACCAGATAAAGACATTACCAGAAAAGAAAATTACAGATCCATAACTTTGATGAATATTGATGCAAAAATTCTCCACAAAATATTAGCAAACTAAATACAATTCATAAATGAATCATACTCAGGATGAAGTGGGATTTATTCCAAGGATGCAAGGATGGTTCAACATATGCAAGTCCCCAAACATTATACTATGCCAATAAAAGGAAAGACAAAAAAAAAACAAACACATGATCATCTAAATAGATTCAGAGAAAGCATTCTATAAGGTCCAACACCCTTTTTTGTTAAAAACTCTCAAAACTTGGCACTGATGGTAAGTACTTCAACATATGACAAACCACAGCCAAAATCATACTCAATGGAGAGGAACTGAAATCATTTTGTCTAGTATAATGAAAAACAGCAAGGATGTCCATTTTCACCACTACTATTTGTTAAAGAATTGGAAATCTTGGTCAGTGAAATTAGAGAAATGAAAATACATAAAGTGTATCCAAATATGAAAGGAATGAGTGAAAATATTACTATTTGCAAACATATGTTAACATATAGAAAGAAACCCAAAGAGTTAGTAAAAGCTTGCTAGAAATAATAAACAAATACATTAAAACGACCAGCTACAAAACTGATATTCAACAATGTGTTCCACTTCTATATGCAAGTAATAAAATATCAGAAAGAGAAAATTAAAAAAAATATTCATTATCCATGTCTTATAATTTTCAATGTATAGGTCTGTGAGTTCTTTTGATAAATTAGTCTTCAATCGTTTTATCTATTTTTGGTACTATAATAATAGATTCATTTATCTTTTCTCTAGTTCATTGTTGACCTATATAAATGTCAATAATTTTGGTGTGCTTATTTTATTTTAGTTTTAATTTATTTTATTGAATGTATACAGCATTATGACATTATACAGGTTTAAAGTTTACATAATAGTGAAACTACATCTTTATATAATACATAAAATTTACTGTTACTTCATTTGTTCTTCACTATACAATTCACCCCCTTTACACTATTTGCCCACTACCTGCCTTTTCATTCTGCAACCACTGTTGACTTTTTTTAAGTCTATTGTTGCAGGATTTGGTTTATTTTTAAAATATGTTTAATGTAGTTCATTCATTATATTGTTATCTCTATAAAGCACATATGAGTGATAAACATGTCTACCATTCTCCTTCTGACTTATCTCATTAAACATAATTCCCTCCAGGTCCATCCATGTTGATGCAAATAGCAGGATTTCAGTTTCTGATTGCTGAGTAGTATTCCTAGATATATATATATACCACAACTTCTCTGTCTTTGCGCACTTAAGTTGTTTCGCACTCTTGGCTATTATAAATAATGCTTAAAGCAACGTGTAGGTGTATATATCTCTCTGAATAAGTTGTGTTTTTAGGTTGCTTACCTAGCAGAGGAATAACTGTATTATATGGAATTTCCGTTCTAAGATTTGTGAAGAATCTCCATACAGCTTTCCACAATTGTTGCGCCATTTCAGTTTCCCACCAACAGTGTTATAAGAGTTCTCTTTCCTATGTGTCCTCTCCACTACTTGTTTCTTTGAGTCTTTTGGATAATAGCCATGCTCAAAAGTGTGATGTGATAGCTCATTGTTGTTTTGATTCTCATTTCCCTAATGACAAGACAGGTAGGACATTTTTTCATGTGCCTGATGACGATCTGTATGTATTCTTTAGATAATTATCTGTAAAGATCATCAGCCTAGAATATAGGTATATTTTATTTTGCTAAATTTATTCTAAAATATTTCAATGTTTTTATTCAATTATAAACTTCAAGATGAAGGTGAAAACCTTAGAATACATAAAAAAACTCAACAGCTAAGTACCTAGCAGACTATAAAACCTGTTTAAGCTTCAAGAAACATTCAGGTACAAAAAAAATTATGATATAATTTTATAGTAATATTAAAGGAAATGAAACATTTTAAGTTATCAGAAGCAGCAACAAAACTTACTTTTTTAAAAGTTCATTGAAGTATTCCATTATACATGTCGATTCACTGTCAATAATTCATACTTAATAAATCATGCATAAGCAAATGATAGTAGAAAATTTCCCAGGAAAGTCCATTTAAATATAATACTTAGAGAAAAGCATTGCCTAAGATCAATTATAGCTTGAGAAATGTTTTTGCTTTCATCTCAATTGGGAAAACTGAATGATCAAAAATATTACTTCTCATGAACTATTTAACTTATTTAAAATATATATCTGAATATATATTACAAATATACATGTCATTTTGGTGCTTAATCAGTTATTTACCATATAGATTTATTTCTTGAATTAGATCATTCCATCCCTATCCACTATCTTATCAAAAATTCTTAAGATTTATTTTTTTTCCCTTTGACAATCATGACTGTACAGTTTTTTTTAGATTTTTACTTAATAGCACCAAGTTTCACTATTGCAAGTACAAGATGATAATACTACATTTCAATGTATTCTACTACATTTATTCTTTTATATATGTAAATAATTTATACAAATTCTGGCACATATGCCAGCATTCAAAGGTTTCATGCTTTTTTAATTGGAGAAAATATCATGTAACCACATGTTGGATAAGAATTATATAATCTTTCTCCATGTAAACCTGCTGATTTATATGGCATAAATATGAGACTAGCCTTCAACCTGGAGGTTGGTGAATAAAGATGACTATTAGGTTTTATTGGTAATAGGAAGAAAGGATATATATATAAAGACAAAGTTAATTGCATACCACTTTCTTTTTAAATATACGAAGAATAGACCACAGACAGGCCTAGTCAAAATATTTAATAATTATATATTTTTTTAATTTTAGGATCTAGTACAAGTAAGAGTAAATAATGAATACCCTCATGTGAACATAGTCTCTCATTGGGAGCAATTAGTTACCCTATTTATACAACACAAAAATAGACATAGACATGTTTTCAATAATGTGCAGTTAGTGGTTTTTTTCTAGAAGGATCCATATGTTAATAGAATATAGAAATACATTAGAGATTTATATTGTATATCTAACATAAACCTGATGCCAAATCCTAATATCCTTAATATCCACTAAAATATAATTTTTAAGAAATGTATCATATGGTATGTTCCAATATGATATATTTTTGATAGAGTTTCAAACACATATTCTGATACCCTTAATGACTACCTACAAAGTCAGTAATACAGAGTTCATTTCTATTGTCATTGTTATTGTTTAATGGATTATTTGAAAATTATGTACTTAAAGATATTGGGGATTAATTAAATTTAGTTTATTCATATTTAATTTTGAAAGCAATGTAAAGCTTTTTACAGAAACAATGGTGATATTCATATAATAGCAGTTATATTGACCGTGAAAAAATTAGGTTGATATAATATCTTGTATTTGTCAAACTTTTCCTATAGGATGATATCTAGATCATTATTATTTCCTGATAACTCAATAATTAAACAACAAAGTTACTTTTTCTGTGAGATTATGATTTACTTCTAATGTTACTTGTAGATGTAGGGATAGATATGAAATTCCTCCCTTAGTCTGTTGGGTTCTTCTTAGGCTGCTTAAGAAATCAAATTAATATCAAACATATTAATATACAAGAATAAAACAAATGTAATTACACACAAATGGAGAATCGACATGACTCTAAATTTTATGGTAAATAGAACAAACACATTGAGCTAAGAAATGGAGAAAGGGTCTTCTACTTCAAGGAGTGATGAGGGAGACTCAAATGACCTCAAAATGTTGCTGTGTAACTAGATGTTTGCCTTGCCATATTGAGAGTTTTCCCCAAAAAAAGTTTATTTCTAGAGATAACCCTAAATATGGATAATTCCCTTAATCTTCATTTTTTTCCTGTTAATGGTAAATGTTTCTCTTGAAGACTTCAGGACTTTGATTGACCTTAACTTGAAATAATCCGCAAACCAAGCTGACACATCTTGGAAAGTCTGTTCTGGATACTTTAGGGAGGCCTATCTGAACACTTTAGGGAGGGCTATCCTTCACAGGGATTACCACTTAATGTTATTTTATAAGATTTTAGAAAATACTAATAATGTCTTAAATCCTATCATTTATATATTTTCTTCCTGCTTATTTTATAACTCAATTAAAATTATTTGTTGGTTTTATTTTAGAAACCTAACCTGGCAAAGATCATTCAAGATGATTTAAGATAATATATACCTTAAGAAGAAAAACTATTGTATTGACTTCTGCTTTTTAAATGTTATATGAGAAGTTTCTTCTGAGTTTTTGGGTTATCTTTCCCAATGAAAGTATATATTGAAGGCAGATATCTAATGATAATGAACTATTTTAGTAAATTATTTTATGCATATATTTACAAACCAAACAGACACAAAGTATGGTAGGTTGAAAATAAAATGTGCTAAATTTTCAAAGACTAATTAAAGATGAACAGTGCATTCAAGTCCAAGAGATTTACTACACAGTGCCTCTGAGTTACTGATAATAGATAGCTTCCAGAACAAAGTAATTACTAAAGAAATTATAAACCATAAATCACTAACAAAATATAACAAGCTCATTTTTAATACAATTTTAAGATAAAGATGGCTTACTCAGATATTTAGCCAGAGAATTGCTGTTTTATGTTAATATAGCTTCTTCATAATTTGGAAATGTCCCTGGATTTATATGAACTCAACTCATTCTGACTTATAAATTTCCACCTAGATCTACAGCTTTATGATCTTCAAGTCTCCTATTTATTTTGATTTAAAACATCATTTGTTGTCTGTATTCAATATCTGAGTATCTGCTTCTATGTGTGTGCAGATGTGTATCAAATATATACTTGCTATTTACTACATAAAATGTGAATTTGTAACTCACTTTCTACATTCTTCCCATGTGCTTAAAAATAAATTTCTTATGGCTATTAAATCAATTCATAAATATTTTATTTAGTCTGCTACAACAGTAACTCATAAGAGAAGGATTGCTTTTTCATATTTTACTTCTAACCTCATCTTATGCCAGTGAATGCCGATTATAGTACTATAGTGGAAAAAGAAATCAGCATGGAGCACTCATGTTGCTTTTCCAATAAAGTTCTTGTTTCAGCATTTAGTTTCCCAAAAGGCATTTAATCAAGGTTATGAGACAATCCATAAACTTTCTACTGAATATTTAAAAAGCTGGAGATCACTGGAAACATGTCTTATCAAGGGTAAAGGAAATGAGATTGCAATCAGGGAAATAGAAGACTAGTAGTAATAGGCAAAACTTTGTCTCCTAGATAATATCTAACAAAAATCAAAGTAATTCACATTATTCAGCTTTCTTTTGTAGGATTTCATTTTCCTACTTTGACCCATAATTTCCAAAAATCGTAAATATGACTATTTTTTTCAAATCACTAGCTTAAGATTATGACTGAATAATTCTGTACAACAGTAATAATGATAGAATCTAATAAAGAAAGATTCACTAAAGTTTCAGCACTTAATGTTAGAGGTATAGAACTTTTTGATAAAAATAAATTTGCAAATGTCTTATACTTGACATTTTCAAATTGACTTAATCTAATTTTACTAATATTTTCATCAGAAACCTAAGAAAAGGATGCTCCTACTCTCACAGGAAGCAAGACTTAGGGAAGTTGATAGGAGCAAATTTTAAAATTCATATTGCAATATCTTCCACAATATATTAATAGATTTTCAATCTATTCTCACTTATGTTCATTTACCTATCTAAACAAGTTGTCTTATCTGGAGGACAGATAAAGGTAAAATAAATTTTCAAGTCATCAAATCTTTTTTTCTAATTAATAGAAATATATGAGATTTATCTTTATTTCACCTTCAAGTTTTTATCTATATTAAAATATATTAATATTTGTTATCATCTTTAAGCTGAAAATATGAGTAGAACTTTATTATTTCCTAAAAATAATACTTTTCAAAGACAATGTAAATGAAACTCCAAATAGATTGCAATAAAACCCACATCTATTTGCATGCCTTTGGAACTCTTCTAGCTATGTTTAAATTGAATTGTGATTGACTAGGTATTATGTGGGTTTTTGAGACTAATTAGTAAATTCTACTACTTCATTTAGTAGTTAGGTGAGATATGCAGGTATTGGAGTAAAAGCTTTAAATAAAATACAGTTCTTCCTGACATTTTGTTTAAGCAAACACAAAACTGAAGAATTTTAAAGGACACAGTGATTTGCGGTATCAGGGAAACTTTCAATTCATGTAAATAAAATACTGTTATTTCTCGCATACTTCCTATGAAGAATAAAGATGTGTATTACAGGATGTTGTTTGGTTGTTGAGGAAGTTACTCAGTCTCCATCAAGTCCCTTGTATATATTCTTATAATAATAGCACTCATTTCATTTAACTCTTTTGAAGATCAAATAGCATAAATAACACAAAATAGAAACATATCTGATACATCATAAGTAATTTAGTTATTATTAATATTAATAATGAATACTTTTCTAATAAGATTCAAACTATGAACCCCCTTCTCATAACGATGCAAACACGTACAATGCTTTGCATATTATTTAAAAAACTATGTTAATCTTTTCAAGATTTAGTTGCATTTACCTGCATAATAAAGGCCATAGATTTTGATCTATTAATTTAGAGGAAACTTTACTGACCATTTATATTTTCAGGTCAGTTCACTCCAGTAGTAAGTGATTTCTTTGATTCTTTTACAAAGACAATTTTTCTTCAACTAGATGAGTGTGATAGTCAATTTTTTTTTCATATAGATAGAAGTTTATATGTATTTTTTTCTTTTTAGCGGTTGTATTTTAATCTACAAAGGTCATTATTTTGAAGTTTAGAATAACCAAGAAAAAATGACCTATAATCATAGCACCAATATTCCATCTATTGTGAAAATAAAAGTGATGCATATATAGTGAATGATTTTTTTTTAAGCAAAGGTGAAGGTAAGAATGGAGATAAGTTGGCAGGTAGGAGCAGGAAGAGAGAAGATAAAAAAGTATTTACTTATTTTACTTAAATATTCATTATGTTGTTCCCCTTGGCTCTGGGACATGAACCTGGGTACTTAGATGTTTATGGACTACACCTGGCAGACTTAACCACTAATACCCCAGGGCACAAAATATGGCAAAACATTTAAACACCAGTGTAAATGTTGGAATGAAAAATTGATATCTCTTTCAGTACCTCATTTCATTGCTCACAATTATCTCTTACTATAGAAATTTCTGTTAAAAGTTGTTTCTCTTTTCTTTCCTCCAAATTCTTATATCATCAATTATGTATATGTGTAACAGTGATTTTTAAACTATTTCACTAATGTCAAATATTATGCAGAAGTATACACAACTAGCTCATTTTTTACTTAAAAGAAAGGTACAAGCAGGAATGAAGGCAAGTAGGCAAGGAAGAGAAGGAGAAAAAAACACTATTTTTATTTAGTTGTTCACGCTAGCCTTTTTCCCCACTCCCCACCTCTAGTCCCGAACCTGAGACATTGTGATATATATAGGACTGCTCTCAGGTGTACTAGACTGGTAGGCCACCAGGGTTCATCCAAAAACTTGTTTTCATACTTAAAATGTCCTGGAAAATTTCCTACATTAAAAAGAACAAATTTATACTATCAATTTAATTGACTGTATAGTATTCTAATATTTTGATGGACCATAAATTATTTCATCTGTTTATAGTCACCTAAGAAAGTTCCATGTTTTTGATGCAACAATATCCTTGAACATGCAATAGAATGTTCTATCATTTGTCTATCATGGAAGAAATAGGATTATTGAATAAAAGGGTCTGTATAATTTTATCATTAGATATTTGAAACATTAAGAAATAATAGAAAATGATAAAAACGATTATATCCATTCTCACATTTTAATTTTAACCTTTTAAAACTGATGTCTAAAATGATACCACATTTTTGTTTTATATGCACTTTCTTGTCAATTTTTAAATTTGTTATTATGTTTTTTCTTCCTTTTTCAGTTTACTTATGCAAAAACATTACAAATTCATTTTTTGGATTATCATTTTCTTATTTATTTCCATGCGGTCTGTATATATTTAATAGCAAAATATTTCATATATTTATATTAAATATATCAAATTTTCTTCTTATTTATCTACTCAATGTATATACTTAAAAGAATACATAGGTGGATATCTTCAATCTGCCTTATTTAAAGTATAAACTAAAATCTCTCCCTCCACTCTTGTAGACCATAAATATTATTTAAAAAGCTTTAATTTTGTCAAATTAACACATGAAAAAATTATCTCATTGATGCCTGTATATAAATATAATTTTCATGTTTTTGAGACAGAAAAAGTTATCATGTTTTGATATATGTTGACCAGTAATTTAGTTTCAGCTGTATGGGTTTTTAATCTTTTAATATTAAATTACTCATATTTGACTAATTTATCTTTAGTAGTAATTATATATACATGCCATAATGACGGTAACCATTTTGGTGTCCTCGGGGGACTATGTTCTCTCTACAGCTTATTTTGATATCAACTCTGCATAAATTCTTAGTTGATAATCTACAGAATCTCTAGTCTAGAAAGGACAACAAGACATGTTTTTTCCATTTTAAGGTTTCCGTAACTCCCCAGATCCCATTTTAGAAAAATAACATATCTTTAAATGACATAGAGTATCCACATCTGATGTTTGATATTATTCTGGATGATAAATATGAGAGAAATAGCAGTAGAAGAGAACAAAAATAGTGTATAATACTGTTTTTGATTCCTGAACTTCTAGAGCAACAGATATAGTAGTTCTATGCAAATATAAGTCAAATAATGTGCATGATCATACTGATGATCCACCATTTCATCCATAGTGTTCATTCATGTTTTTAACATCTATTAATTATTCAAATAATACATAACTAACATTTATTTAGGAACTGGACCAAACAAAGCAAAAGCTAACATGACTTTATGGAGCTTACTGTTTAGCTCTCTTTTAATCCAATAATTGAGAATTATGACATATTTTCCATAAATTTATTTTTATTTTTTAGAGAGAAAGGCAGATAGGCAGGAATTAAAGCAGATAGGCAGCCTGCAGACAAGAAGCAGGAAGGATGTAAGAAGAGGAGGGAGCACCACATTTATTTAATATTTCATTTCATTTACAACCCCCTCCCATGTCCTGGCATCAAATCTAGGTCTTTGGACTGCATGTGGACTGCTCCCTGGGATGGGTTTTATGGTAATTGTTTCCCAGGCTTGAAAGTATGGGAACTGTTCCCAAGACTTGAGCTTAATCCCTGTACCATGTGGCAGAGCAAGCCAGTTTTGTATATATTTATATGTAATATAATATTTACATTTTTATTCAAAAATTTGATATTTGCCTTCTTGTAGAGTTTAGTATTTTCATTACAGAAATGGCCACATTGAATAAGATTGTATATTTTGATTTATAATTAAATATGAATTGTACATGCACATTTCCTAGCAGGAACACACACTCAGAAATTATGTTTTCAAAATAACAATTTTATGTGTTTCAAAATTAGGCAACTATATAACAAAGAGAAAATAAATGACCTAATGACAGTAACAAAGCCCCATATATCAATACTCATCTCAAATGTGAATAAAACTGAGCTCACCAATCAAAAGATACACATTGACTGGCTAGATAAAAAACACACATCTATATTATGCTAGTGAGAAACTTAAAATTTATTATTTCATATTTTCAAACAGTTTACAATCAATACTCTAACCAAGGAACCTGTTGTAAAAGATCTTTCTTTTGAAGTGCTTTAGATTAAATGCAGTAATTGATGTCTGATATAATATTTTAAATAAACTTTAAAATGTTTGAGTTATTTAAGACTTATGAAATCAATTATGAAGATAGAGCAGAGTTTTCATATACCCTGTACCAAATTTCACCAACGATTAATATCTGATGCTTATATAGCAAATCTGTTATAATTGATCAACATGGATACATTTTTTAACTAAATTATAATTCATTCAGATTTGCTTTTCAACATATTTTGAGGATTATTGTTCAAGTGATTTATAGTCCCCCAATTAGGATTTCTCTGTTTTTGTTATGATTGGATTGTGTTCATGGAATTTGGGAAGATAGATTACTGAGGTAAATCAGCATTATAATCACACCATATCCAGATTACCTGTTATCTCTATAACTTAACACTGATGATGTGTAAATCATGACCATTTGGTTTATGTAAACCTTGGTCATTTGGCTGATGCAGATTTTGTCAAATTTATTCACAGTAAAGTTTCTCCTTTACCCAGTTTTATATTTTGAATAGGCCACATTTCAGGGGACTTATGCTTGGCTTCTATGAGGGCAAAATACCTACATGAATTATTTGAAATTATTTTTTAATCGTATTGAAGCAACTTTCCATAATAACAGTATACAGGTTTCAGATGTACATCATTATAAGTCAACATTTACACATACTACACTGTTCATCACTAACAGTTCAATTCTATTCTTCACCTGATAATTGACTCCTTTTACCCACCATGCCCACCCTCTACCCCATTTCATGTTGGTAATCACTAATTTGATTTCATAATCTAAATGTCTATTTCTGTTTGCTTTTCTCATTCGTTTATTTGGATTGTTTATATACAATATATGAGTGAAACTCATGTGATGTATATATTTTTTCTGACTTATTTTAGCATGTTTGCTTCCCTCTATGCCAATACTTGTTTTTTTGAAAAATACTAAATTTCCTTTTTTATAGCTGAGTGGTATTCCATTGTGTGTATACAACACAGTTTTATCCATTCATATGTCAAATTAGCATTTAGGTAGTATCTAGCTCTTGGGTATTATAAGTAATTCTGGGATAAATATAAAGAGTCATATACCTTTTAATATTAGTTTTGGTGAGGTCTAGTTTCAAGATGATAGAGTATTAAGACTAATAGCTCACCTCCAATCCCAAAACTACATCCAAAATACAATGATTTAGAAAATACAGTTTTTGAAAATGTGCTGGAAACAGCACCTTTATAAAGAGAAAAACACACTGAGATAAATGGAAAGAGAAACCAATCTCTAAACCTCACCCTGCCCTATGCAGAGACTCAGGTGTCAGAGAGAGAGATATTAATGATGCAGACACTCTCTAGGAGCTGAAGAGCTCCCCCGCTCAGTAAGGTCCACCAAACCTGGAAATTGGCTTTCAGTCACTGAACAAAAACCTCAGTGAGGGGTGGATAGAAGAATACCCACCTTCTACTACATGGTGTTGACTGGAGGATGAAATTGCAGAAAAGTCCCTTGGGGAAACTCTGTATACCTCTGCCATTAGCGAATTTATTCCATGGACTTCTGGAGACAGGCAACCGGGTCACTCTCACCCAGGCAGATAGATGACTGGATCCTGGCAAGGAGAACTCTATTTTGTGTCTCTCTCTGAGAAGGTAAATGGACTAACAGTTTCCACCCACTGGTGACTATTGATAAACAGTTTTACTGTCTGACTGGTAATCCCTAGAATTTCCACCCTTAAAACCCAGGGCATGTTTACCACCTTCTACAGGAATTTCCACTCCTCTGGAGGACTAAGAGATTTTCACATGGGAGTGTATTTGCTAAGAGCTTCTGTCTCTCTCTCTCTCTCTCACTTCTGTGTTTGGATTTTGCCTCGTTTCTAGATTACGCCTACAACTCCTATGTATCTTTCCTTGCATCTTGCTGTTTATGCCTGTGACACTGGGAGAAACCTCTACATTCATTATCTCAAATCTACCCTATAGACTGGACATTTGGACCTAAACACAGGTTCAATTCTATATCTTAAACAATACTGAGGAGTACAACAGCTAAAGAAAAAATCTGCATTAAATTCAAATACAAAGACCTAACATGTGCAACTCAATAGCTTAAAATAAGCACAGTATACCATGGAAGTCAAACCCATAGAAAGAAGCAAAAAAAATGCAAATATATTAAAGAGGCAGAGAAATATATGCAAAGTGATGGATTAAAATTAAAAAATGCTATGGAAAATCTGAATGCAGCAAACAGGTAACTGCCTGATGAAGGTTTGAAAGTAGCAGTTTTAATGATACTCACTGAAATTAAGGAAAAAATGGAGGTGGAGGGAAAAAACAAAACTATAACAAAAGTTTAGAAAATATGAGGCAGTTCTACAACAAAATTCATGTAGCTAAAGAAAACAATAACAGAGCTAAGAAACAAAATAGAGGGGCACAACAGTAGGCTGGGAGCAGTCTCAGATGTAATCAAGGACTTAGAAGATAGGGCAATGGAAAGCACCCCAGAAGATCAAAAAGAGAAAATAAAATAATTAAAAGAAATGAAAACAGAATACAAGACTTAAGGAATAACATAAAGAGGAAGAAAATTCAAAACATAAGGATGCCAGAAGGGGGAGAGAGAAAGAGAAGTAGGCAGACCTCATGTGAAGAAATAATAGCAGAGAATTTCTTTAATGTGATAAATGAAGAAGACCTCCAGACTGAAGAAGTTCAGAGTTCCAAGAAAAGAAACTAAAACAGATGTACAAAACACATTGTTATTAAAATGTCAAAAATACAAGGTAAAATAATTGTAAAGGCAGCTAGAGGAAAAGAAGTTATATACAAAGGAGTTCCGATAAGACTGTCGGCAGATTTATTTGCTGAAACACAAATACATAGCCATTTAATTTACAACAAAGGTATCAAGGGCATACATTATTGCCGTGACCCACATGGCTGAAGGAAAGAGTCCCCAAAGGGAGAGTACAGGAGCCTAAAGAAAAACAGACAGACCACATGCATTTAGAAAAGCGGGGGCCAGGTGGGACACTGCTCTCTCTTTGAGAGGCAGTAATGTGGACCCTGACTCCTTGATTTACTTTACAGGACTGGGTTACAATGAGCTAATAAGAATATTGCAAAGCAAAGAAAGGCTGTAGGCATTTAACTTGTTTAACTGCTATGAGGAACATTTGAATATTTGAAGGTGGGACACTCTGAACCTCAGCTGTAGTCTTCTGTTATCTGCTTCTAGCTTTCCTATCATGTGAGAACTTCTGCCTCAGAATATCTTGCAGAGACAGGAACAAAGCAGTTCCATCCCTACACTTTACAGAAATGAAAGTCTTCTTAATAAATAGATGCGAAAACTGGAAACTACAGGTAAAATAATTAATCTAGGAAACGTCTAACCTTTTACTCAAAAATTTATACAAAATGGATTAGAGACTTGGTTCTAAGACTGGAAAACATAAGATACTTAGAAGAAAACATTGGCAATAAGTATGACATCAGCATAGAGAGGTCTTTTGGGATTCAATTCCAGTGGCAAGGGAATCAGAAACAAGGTAAACAAATGGGACTCTATCAAACTGAAATCTTCTGTACAGTGAAAGAAACTATCACCTAAATAAAAAGACATCCTTCTGAGTGGAAAAATATATTTGCACATCATGCAACTGACAAGGGCTTAATATTAAGCATTTGTAAATAATGCAAAAACTAAAGAATGATGAACAACTCAATACAACTTAGCAGGAAAATTGGATAGATATTTATTCAAATTAGACATTAACATACCATCAGACATGAAATAATGTTCTTTGTCACTTGTTATTAGGGAAAAGAACATGAAAACAACAATGAGATATTATGTTCAACAAAGTCTAGAAACAATGTTGGTGAGTATACAGAGATAAGTTAATCCTGTTACACTGTTGTAAGGAGTGTAAATTGGTACAACCTTTATACGAAGCACTATGAAGTTTCTTCAAAACATTTGTAAATGGAAATCTCATAGGATTCCATCATTCCACTACTGGGTATGTATTCCCAAAACACAACATCGATTTGCAAAAATATATGCAATCCCATGTTTATTGCAACATTATTTGCAATATAAAGGAATTGGAAAACACAGATGTGTCTCATTGTCAGATGATGAATAAAAAGTTGTGGTAATTATACACAGTGAAATATTACACAGCCCTAAAAAAGAAGAAATTCTGTAATTTCCAACAACATGCATGGAACTAGAAGGGACTATGTTAAGTGAAATAGAAAGAGAAAGACAAATACTGGATGAGTTCACTCATATTTCAAATACAAAAAAACAAAGCAGATAAATATAAAAGAAAAGAAAAAAAGCAAAAACCCTTGGATATGGACTATAGAATTGAGGTTACCAGCAGAGAAGGAATTGGGGTCGGGGCAAGAACAAGTAATGGAGGTCCAATAAGCAATGGCAAAGGACTTTTTATAGTTCGGTGGTGGGTGCAGTATGTTGTCATATATTTGAGGAATAGTGATCCTGCACATATAGGCTTATATTATTCTGTAAATCAAAGTGTCATCAGTAAATATTAAAGAAAAAAACTAGAAAACTATAATGACTAAATAACAAAGAACAGTGTTATGGTGTTTTTCAGTTAAATATATAGATTACATAAAATTTCTATTTTTTGTGGAATCTCAAATTCTTCTAATGATAACTTTAATCTCTCCCTCTCTCTTACGTTCAATTATTTGTTAACATGGATTCATGGACTTTATTTTATGTTTTCGATTGTAAAGCAATATAACTTTTTTGTTATTCAAATAATTCCATTGTGATCATTGTAGATTCTTTTAGGTTTACGCTTGAAACATTTTAGCATGTTTGTCACTGTGGCTTTTTGAGCCACAAATTTTCTGTCATTGCACTTGTTTTGACTATAAGCCATTACTATTTCACCAGAGTCATGTTTGAATTGTCATAACATACTTTGGGAAGGGAAGCATTCTATAATTTTATGCTTAAATCAGTCATTTAGAACACCTATACCTCAGGACTATGACTCTCACAAGTATTTCTCAAGTGATATAGTTACCCCCACTAGATGAGACAGGAAGACCATAGGAGGCTAGAGTGGAAGAAATGCTCTTCCTTCAGCAGAAATAAGACTTTGGTAAATTCTTTCTCCATGAATTGTTAAGTTTTTGTTTCAGAGATGAATCCAGGTAACTTTACAATAATTATTTCCTTCCCCTAAGGGAGCCATGAGGGCATCTTCCCTGGTACTATAAGAACCTAGTAGACTTCCTAGAGGAAGAGTCAACAAAAATGTGAAAAATCACCAGAATTTTGGCTTCTCAAGGGTTTCTTACCCTTAAGAGAGCGCACACATAGCATCATTAATCCATAAAGTTTGCCATTTAAATGACATTTGTTGGGTGGTTTTATCAGTTTATGGCTCTATTAGCTTATGCCTCATTGTCTCTGTGTGTGCAATCTTCTTTATTCAGTCATATAACAATAGGCATTTAAGTTGCTTCTATATCTTGGCTGTTGTAAATAATGCTTCAAAGAACATGTGGGTACATATCTCTTTTCAAATTAGTGTTTTTGATTAAATTACAAAAAAGGGGATCGTATGGAAATTATGTTTTCAATATTTTGAGGATATTTTATACTGATTTCCATAATGGATGTGCCAATTCATACTACCAAGAGTGCTTATGAGTTCCCTTTTCTCCAAATCCTCCCCAACATTGTGTACAAACTTTTGGATAATATCCTTTCCAACGTATGTGTGAGATACCTCTGTTTTATTGCTTAACCCTATTTTAAATGGAAAACAATTTAAATTTCAAGTTTATTCTAAGAGTCCACATTTTTACTCTCCTCTCACACACACGCACACACACATTTTATGTTTTGGTTTCTCACTGCTTTTAAGTGGATTTTTTTGTTTCATTTTAGAAATCCTTTTACTATTTATCATATGATTGAATTAGTCCTGATTAATGAAAGGTTTTTCTGGGCTCCACGAGGAGAAAAAGTCAATTAGACCAAAAAGTCGAATAGCCAGGGCTTTATTGGGGTTTTGCACACCCGGGCGAAATTCCCAAGTCCGCAAAGTGGGCCTGGGGAAGTCGCGGGCTGGGAAGTCGCACTTGAACAAAGGGGAGCGGGCACTTTAAGCAGAGGAATTTCGCGGGCTTCCTATGTGGTGATTGGGAATTGGCCCTGTGAATCCAGGTGTGGGGGTTGCATCCCTTATTCTGATGTCATCCACCTTTTTCCCGGGCTTGGCTGCCGTTTTCCCGGGCATGGCCGCTGCTGCTTTTGTCCCTGGGCCAGCCTAACAATTAATTCCTTTAATTTTTTTTTTCCTGGAAGTTCCTGTGAAGAGCCTTCAATTCTAAATGATAATCTAGGAAATTAGATTTTTTTTTTAGAATTTCTTTTCCTTCAGTACTTCCAATATATTGTGACATTTACTTCTGCCCTGTAAATTTTATACTGAGAATTCTGCAGATAATCTTATGGGGTTCCCTTTTATATGACTAATTTTTCTCTAGCTGCTTTTAATATTCTCTAGCTTGATTTATTTAAAATGTTAATTACACTTGTCTTAGTGTGTTTATTTTGTTTCTAACACTTCGAGCTTCCTGAGTTTCAATGTCTGTTTCCTTCCCCAGGTTAGCTCAGCTATTAGTTTTTTATATAAAGTCTCTTCCCTTTTCTCTCTCTCTTCTCCCTTTAAACCCTTAGGCAAATATTGTTCCTCTTGATGCATTCATAAATATCTTGTACTGTATTTCTATAGATTTTTTTTTCTCTTTGCTGGTCTTTTTTTTTTTCCCCACAATCTTAAATTTTAATTCACTGATTCAACTGAAAGCTTCTTCCAGTCTATTCCTAGAAACTTCTCTTTTAAATTTTGCTATTGCATTCTTTAACTCTATGACTCTATAAATTTTGTGTACTTTCTGCCTTTATTGTAAATCTAATTTTGCTCATCCATTTGTTTCCTGATTACAGTGAACATATATAAGACTGTTCCTTGAAATATTCTCCATGTAGCTAACTAAATTCTATGGCATTTGCTTATTTTCTGAGGTTTTGATTTTAATCCATCATTTGGAATAAATTTCTCTGTCTCTTCCATTTGGTGTTTTGTGTTTTATTCTATTGGTTAAGCTAAAGGGCTCTCTTCCTATCTTGATGTAATGACCTTGTGTTAGGATTTCAAGTCACAGGTTATAGACCTAGGAAAGAATTTATCACAAAATAAGTCTGGTAGGTTTAGTTATTTATGACTTCTCAACTCATCTTCTCTAAAAATATGATATAATGAATCAGTGATTGTTATAGACAATTTGGAGAATATGATAAATTAAATGTTAAATATCACTATGACTAAAAATTAATAATGATTTCAATAAATTTTATTATGTGCTT
Source organism: Solenodon paradoxus (assembly GCA_004363575.1). Lineage (NCBI taxonomy): Eukaryota > Metazoa > Chordata > Mammalia > Eulipotyphla > Solenodontidae > Solenodon > Solenodon paradoxus. The sequence goes on along the minus strand of RJWH01004588.1, from coordinate 15,661 downwards.
GTTTTGTTCAAGGAACTAACATTTTATTTTCAAAAGACAATATGTGGGATAGTATTTAATATCCCCAATTAAAAAATATTACTAGTCATAGATTAGTTATACAAGCTGTTCAATTACACCACTAAGACATTATGGAACCAGTAGCAAGCTCACTCCAACATCTTTGTTGTCAGCTTTTACATGACCCTGACAGAAATGTTTGTTTGCAGAATAATGATATTTGCATAGATATGTTGGTTATAAATTGAGAAAGGACAAATAGAACTAAGGCATTATATTTATTCAAAGTCACTATTTTATTTTATTCTAAAAAGTTGTGACTTTACAAGACCTTTAAAAACCCTTAAATAACAAAGATCATGTGACTACACCAGTATTACCTTGAGTCCTAAGTCCAAAACTGAAATTTGTTTTTTAAGGACAGGTGCAAGAAGGACTGAAAGTGAGCAGGCAGGCAGGTAGGAAGAGAGAAGAGGAAGAAGCACTTTATTTTGCTATTATTTAGTGTCCACAATGATTGTTTAACCCTTCTCTCTACCAGGGATGCAACCCAGAGACATGTGGCTTGTGCTCCTTCAGAGAAGATTGACCTAATCAGTGCTCCACCAGGGTGCAACAGAGTATGAAATCTTTATCTAAAAAATTAGAGAAGCATTCTCAATGGAATATTTATTTTCAGCCCAATCCAATGATCTTTAATTGAAACACTAAATTACAGGAAGACAATTATATTATATTTTCAACACATTTTCTTTGGGTACAGTGTATAATTTGTTTTAATTTATTTAGAATCAACTATCACCTCTGATCATTAATACTATAATGGAGAGGAAACTTTTTCTTCACTACCATAGAGCTTTGAAATGAAAGATAGTACTCAAATTTTTTGATGTATTATTTTAACTTTTTTTACCTAAATATTTTTATATTAACTGAAAGACTGTATAAATCACTAATAACTTCACTAAAACTTTAGAGAAATGCCCCTTTATTAAAAGATAGAGCTCTACTCTTAGTTATACTACTTGTTTCAGGAGAATCACTTAACTTCTCAGACAAAATGAATAACCTCATTGTGGTTACATACATTGTGCGCACATATTTTTGACTTTATTTTATACCTTTAAAATAATTTCTAAGATATCTTGGACATGAATTTTACTAACACAATATATCTTCATGTCACAGATTAGGAAAATCCAAGTTTCACTAGTTAATATTAATTAAGCTAATAATTTCTTAATGAAATTATAAGAGCATACATTTTCATTTATGAATATTGAACACATTTTCAAAATTAAAATAAATAGTACTTTATGTACTATTAATAATCATGAAAAGGAAAAAAATGAAATATTCTAAAATAAATTAGTATTTATTGCATTAAAATAATCATGTAGATAAAACAATTCGAAAACTTTTCTAACAGAAATAATTTTCTGACTTTAAAGCTTAGTTGTATGGAATTTTAAGGTGAACAATAATTTGTATTTATAACTAAAATGACAAGTTATGTTTAGTATATTAGATACTTTACTCAATAGCAGTCATGCAAATGTGAATTCTGGGTTGCAATTTTTCTTAATGTGTGTTTTAATTAATAAATGGTAAATATTCCAAATTCCAAAATTAAAATATTAACATGACATGAATCACTTAATAAAAAATAAAACTTTATATTCAAATATTTATATTAGTAGGGCAGACTAAATATTCATAACTATTTTTCGCTTTATATAATTGTAACAATAAATTCAATATGTACTTTTAGGAAAGTAAACATAGTTTTTTTATTTCTTACTGTGCTTTACTAAATGTATAAATAATGAAGTTTCCCAAATCACTTGAATTGAAAATATTTCTAATGTTTCTAAATAATCAAAAAATACAATATGTTGTTAATTTATATGTGTGAATATGCTGTTTTACTTGTCAACTTAGCAATATTTAGTGTGCAAAACTTCTCTACATTCACTTAAAGTAGAATAAAATAAAACATTTAAAAAGATGATTTGGGCTTAATTGAGAATGGAAATTAAGAAGTTGACTCCTCTGGTGGTGGTGTGGTGGTTTTTTTAATGCATAGTTCTATTTGAGAACATTAGTGCTCCTATTAATATAGCTAACTGAATATTTGTGAAGCATTAACAAGAACTGTACATAATTCATTGTTTTTCAGGATCCAATCCCCTTTAGTGGCACTTTTGTTAAGTTTAAGATAATATGATAATTATAGATTTAGTACACTGGATAATTACTTCATTTCATATAGATGCATGTCATTGATTTGCATAAGAACAGAGGTGAGTCCCTAATTAGAGGCATTTATAAATATCATAATCAATTTTTGAGTGATAGTGCACTGTCCATTATGCATGGAGTTAATGCCATCTGAAGACAAAGTAATAGTTTGTTAAAAGAAAAGTAGAAATAAGTAAAAATTCGAATGGAATTAACAGATAGGTGTAGGTGAACTCTATAGCCAATAATCATTTTTACATTTTTATCAGTTGGTATTTTCAAATCAAGATTTTAATATATATTTCTAATATAGTGCTAAAGTCTTGACAACGCTGTTCAAAATTTTATGTAATTATTTTAGTTTCTTACAAATTCAGTTACTGTTAAAAAAAAGATATGTGACCTGCCTTACTCATATTTAATTTACCGTGGTTTGCAAATATACTGGTACTCAAATAGCAAATCCTCTATATTAGTCTGCAGATAATATATTTTATCACTACTCTGCTGAAACAGCGTATTATTCTAGTTATCTTTCAAGACAATAATTAAGCAAATGATAAATACACACAGATTTGATAAATATATTTCCTCCATGGGTTAGAGAGTTGTGGAGAGGGAGACATTGTCCTCACCATCAACAAGAAACTTTAAACTTTGTAATTAGCAAAACACACTTTCACCTTGTACTGTAGAGTGATAATGAAGTAGATTCCTGCCCCATCACCAACAAGAAGCTGCTTTTTATATTTGTGCTAGCAAAGAACAATGGGGTTGACTATGAATTTTTTCCCTGCCTGGAGAGATGAAGAAAGATCCTTGCCATGACCCTAAATAAGAATCACTGGTCTCTGTGCTTAGCAGAGTACACTAGAGCTTCCTATGAACTTTCTCCCTTAATGGAGAGCAGCAAAGAGTGAGTCCCAACCCCTAACACCAACAACAATAAGCTGTCTGCTACCTCAGTGCTTGACAGAGCACCCTGAGGCTGACTATACATTTTCTCCCCGCGAGAGAGATGCTGCAGCGAGGGAGACAACTGCCCTGCCACCAAGAAGAAACCTGTGACCTCTGTGCTCCACTGAGGGCAATGGGGCTGCCTTTGAACTTTCTTCCTGGTTTAGAGAGCAGCTTATCTGTGGCCCACAAGAAAATAACCACCCCCTGCCCCTTGAAACAGCAACAGTGACCCATATCTGAACCTTCTAGAGAGTGATACAGGTATCATAACCACCCAAGCTAAGTGACTGTCAACAGATACACCAAGAACTAACATTGTTTTATAGAAATTTAAAAAACAACCAAATAAAAGCAAGAAATGCCACAGTGACAGAAAACTATGTCCAAGTCTAAGTCATCCCCACCAAAAAAATGTGATGTGCCCAAGAGAGGAGGATATAAGGAGGTACTTAGAGAAAAATTCTAGTGATATTGATTAGGAGAAAGTAATAGATAAATAACTCAAAATGATAGTTATAAAAAGGTTTATCAGGCTACAAGGGACACACAAAACTACCCAAAGGAAATTAGAAAAAAAGGACACAGAAATAAGTAACAAATTATAAGGAGTACTTCACCAGGGAGAATGAGGCCATGAAGAAAGTCTTAGCAGAAATGCTAGAGATGAAAAATAGTCAACAACTTGAAGATAAACATGGAAATCCCCATAAACAGATACATACTTAAAAAATAATGAATCTCAGAAATTGAAGACAAAATTGCAGAGGCAACCCCCACAGAATGATAGAGACAAGTGAGATTGAAGAGAAAGGAAGAAAGAATTGAAGAAATATCAGACAAGACACCATGAAAGAACAAATTTAAGTATAACAGATATCCCCAAAGGAGAGGAGAGGGAGAAAGGAAGAGAAAACTTATTTAAAGAATTAATAGCAGAGAAATTCAGATATATGTCAGAAAGGAACCATGTAGATATAAGAAACAGAACAAGAAAATTTCAGAAGGTAAAATCACTTACTCCCAAATATATCATACTAAATTTTGCAAAAGCCAATGATAAAGAAAAAATACTCAATGCTGCTAGAGAAAAGAGAAATATAAACCACAAAAGTGAACTCATCAAGCTATCATCAGACATCTTAACAGAAACCATACAGTCTAGGAGAAACTAGAGCAACATATTCACAAAAAATAAATGAATACTATAAAGCGACAGGATACAAAATTATAAAACATAACTCAATAGCATTCCTATATGCACACAATGAAGAAGAAAAATAAATTAAAAATCAACTCTGTTCATAATAGAACCAAAAATATACCTTGGAATAAAATTTACAGAGGAAATGAAAGAACTCTACAATGTAAATTGTAAGACTTAAACAACAGAAATAGAATACACAAAATGACGGCAGGATATCCCATGATCATGAACTGGAATAATTAACTTAAAATGGCCATCCCACCTAAAGAAATATACAGATTCAATGCAATTTTCATCAAAATTCTAGGGAATTTTTTCATGGAAATTGACTAAACAATACTATAATTTGTATGAAACCAAAAAATGCCTTTATTAGGCAAAATTATCTTCAGGAAAAAATATTAGCTGAGCAATCACAATCTTGACTTTAAATAATTACAGTGATCATCTTCAAAGCAGAATGATACTAAAGCACAAAGAGACACATGTATCACTGAAATAAAATTGAAAGCCCAGCAATAAAGTCACAGAGTTAATCTGTACAAATAAGACAAGAAGTAAGACAAGTCTCTTCAGCAGATGATATAGGGTAAACTGGGCAGACATTTTCGAAGAAAAAAAATGAGGCTGGATTACTCAGCATCACACACAAAAGTTAACTCAAAAATGGATCAAAGGCATGGACATAGAATCTGAAACTATAAAACACCTAAAATGGATCAAAGGCATGGACATAGAATCTGAAACTATAAAACACCTAGAGAAAAATGTGTTAAAAATGCTCCTTGACATCAACTTCATGTGTCTTTTGGGAAGGACACTTAAAGAAAATAAACTAAATGAAAAATAATCAATTGTTTCTACATCAAACTAAAAAAGCTTCTGTACAGTGAAATAAACCATGACTAAATTAAAAGACCAACCCATTCAATGGAATAAAATATTTGCACAACATGAATCAGTTAAGTGCATAACATGCAAAATATGCAAAGAGCTCATACACCTCAACAAAAAAGCAAATTATGCTCTCAAAAATAGGCAGAAAACTGAATAGACACATGTCCGAAGACACACAAATTGTCTACAGACACATGGAAACATTCATTATATAACTCATAATAAAAATTAGAGCAAAAGTCGCAATGAGGTATCTCCTCACACTTGTGAAAATGGTCTATATAAAATAAGAGTACAATCAACAGTATTGGAGAAGGTGGAGAAAAATAAATTCTCCTATATTGTTGGTAGGAATGTAACAATATAGATTAGTGCAAACTCTTTGGAAACTGGTGTGGAGCCCCCCGCTCCCCACCCTATCACCACTCAAAGAGATGGATATAACATTTTATCCAGCAATCTCACATCTAGGCTTCTACCCAGAGAATATAAATTCTCTTATCAGAAAACAGACAAACAAAAACCCTGTAACCATATATTCATAGCACCACAATTCACAATATTTACACCATGGAAACAACCTAAATGCCCATCAATATATTACTGGATACAGAGTCTCTGGTATTTATACTCTATGAAATTCTGTGTAGGTATTAACAAAAGACAGAGTTGTCTCCATTGCAACAATCTGGGTGGAATTGGAGAGACTCATGTTAAACAAAAAGTGTCAGGAAGAAAAAAAGAAATATAAGATGATTTCATTCATTTGGAATACAAAGAAACAAAAGAACAGACAAACACCAACAAAATTCACAGATTGTAAAACAGTAATTACCAGTGGGGTGGACAGGAGAAGAAAGGAAGCAACAATGTGGTTGCAAAGGGCACTAGAACACTGGTTGTATGTGGGGGTGTGAAATACTCAAAGACTGAGATGTGATTTTAATATTTTAAAGTGCATCTAGTAATGTGACCAAACAAAATAGTAAAACTATTGTAAAAATACAAAATATATTTCAATTTTAGGGGATTACAGCCTATGCATGTATGTTTCATTAAATTTTCTTGCTGTTCTTTGCTTATTCTAAATTAAAGGCAATAATGAATTTGCAAGGAACCTATGAAACTATTATATACTATGAACATTGTTTAGGTTTAGCTGACTGTCTAGCTTGCTGATAAATATTGAATAGTTGTCAATTCACTTGGTTTTATAGCATGGACACACACTATTGTTTTCTCCTGCTCTTATTTTCCTGTCTCTAATTCTCTTATGCAAAAGTCTCTTATTTCAAATACCAGAAAGCTAAGCCATCACTAACAGACTGATTTACTGCATAAGATGTATTCGATCTGCTCATTTTTATTAATAGGCCTTTTGACCGAGCTGGATAAAGTTATTTATGTTTTCAGCATAAGCTGTTGCATTTTATTCAATTAACCTTCCTGAAGTATATATGCATAAACTGGACTACTTATTGACATCACTTCTAACATACTTCTGCTGCTAGAAACCAGATCTCTTCCCTATTTACTATTTGTTGGAATTATTTTTGCTATTTTGTATCAAAATCCTTGGCATTACTAGTAGTTCCAATTTATTTATTTATTTGTATATTTTTAAAGTTTGTTTTTAGTTTTATTTGATCCATTTATTTTTTTCTAGGATTGTGGAACAATTGTTATTATATTTTGTTGCTTAGTGAGAAGAAAGTGTCAAGATGGAGCAAATTCTTGATTATCCATAATAGCAGATTATCATAAAATACAAAAGTTCAGATAGTAATAAAAAAAAACTCTGCATTTTAAATGTATTATATACTTTTCCGGGAAGCAGTAGTGGTTATAATTTTCTTATTTTTCCTGAATAATATTTTATTTAGAGCTTTGATATGATATTTAAATAAAAGGTAAGCCAAATTTTCGGGCTTTGACAGCAAACTTTAGGGGTCTCTTATCCTTTGATAATCATGAATTGTTCATTAAGAGTGAATGTGTTAGAGTAAAGCAACTTTTAGGAATTTGACAAGCATATTTAGGATATTATAAAATACTTAATTCTCACCTTCCTGCTTGCCTTTTCAGAATGTAATAGAAATCAGTGTGCTGTTAGAAAAGGACAAGAAATGACTCTGGTGGCATACAACTTGCATTACCATGATAAAGTGTTTACAAAATCTGGCTTTTGTTTATTTCAAATGTGAAATTGCAAAATAATGTCAGATATTACTATTTCATAGTAATTTCTAAGATCAAAGGTTTTTGTTTTTGATAATCAGGTCAATAAACCATGGAAGAAAGGGAGAAAATAATTATTGCCCTTGAATAGTACAATTTGTCTCTATTAGATTTTTCATAAATTATTCATAATATCCACCTAAAATGGAATCTAATTATGGTTTGCTGTCTTCATAAGGGTCTTCACTGAAATGATAACTATGTAAATTTCATTTTAAGTGCAATGTGATATATTTAGAGTAGTGAGAAAATGACATTGGAGCAAAAAATTTGACCTATTTAGCAGGTTGTTCATAGCTTTCTCACGTTTCCCTACAATCATTTGCATAATTTATTTAATAATATGTTTAACAGTGAAAAAATTGACAGATAAATTTCATTCATGAACTTAGGTTCCTGGGGAAATAATCCAGAGTCTATTCAATAAAAGCTTCCAAATTTCTACAAAGCTTGATGTATTTAATATGGGTTCTGCTTTATCAGTGTGTATGTTCAAAGGCATAGTCAGAGAACCTCCATTTTAAAGGTAATTTCATATTTAAAAGACATCCAATGCAATGGTGAGAGAAAGAAGAAACAAAACAACAAACAAATTATACATAGAAAAGTACAATTTCTTATAGTTTTATGATTACATTTCTCTGATGAAATATATGTCATTAGTGTTTCCATTAACTTTTGAGACTATGGAAGGACTCTATTATGGCTAATTAGATGCATTTTAATCAGCATTTAAGTTATCAAAACATGTATGATCAAGGCTTTCACAGTCATCACCTTTTTATTTATTACATCTCAAATACTATTTATTTCCAGTAGCTTTGAATTCTTTTTGGGTTTCATATCCATTATTTATTCATAAGTTTTATGTTAATAATGTTTTATTTTTTTCATAAAAATTCAATTCTAAAGTGTCATGTTTTTGGTACTATATATAGAATTTCTGCATAATTTCTCTAACATAATCTGAATTTTTCAAGGATATAAAAATGAAAATCTGACTGATCAGATTTGTATTAGAAAGCTATATCTATTACTTATTTTCCTACCAACCGTGCTTTAAAATATTTGGAAAAAAAGATGTGGAGCATTGAGATACAGATCTTTTTTTTTAATTTTGCTTCTAATTTCCTGCTACACAAAATTAAAACATTTATGTATGAAAGTAGCATTACTAATTTTTATGTAGTGCTTCTTTTTTTCTCTCAACTTGAAATTCTCAGATAACCAGCTTTCAATTTCATTTTTTTCTGTTATTTCTATTTTATGTTTCATTGAACTTTCTTCTTCTCTTTCATTATATTTGCTTGTTTCAGGTATTTTTTCTTTACTTTTTCTTAAGGTGGAAATATATAGCATGGAATTGAGGACTGTACCCTTTTTAAAACCTGTAGTATTTAGATTATACTTTCCCCTTTAATCACTGCTTTAGCTGAAACCTATGCATTGTGCATATTGTGATTTTCTTTAATAAAAAATCTTTCTGATTTCCTCTTTGATATTTCCTTAACTCCATTTGTTTGTTAGAAGTGTTTTCTTTTTTCTTTATATTTTTATTAGTCTTTGTTTTATATATTTCACAGCTGTTGTATGCGTACACGTGTAAGATTGTATTTTGATTAATTCATCCATCTATCATTACATATTTTTATACTTTATTACTTATTATATTCCTTGTCTGAACTATAGTTTCTCTGATATTTATAGTCTTCCAACTTTCTTTTTATTATTTGCATAGTCTATCACTTTATCCTCCTTTAGATTATCTATATAAAATAGCTTTGCTATAAGAATATAGTTGATCAGAATATAGCTTTGATTTTTTGTATTCTAGTATGACAATCTCTTAATATATGTTGTAGCTATTTATTTCAATTTATTTATTAGTATAATTGTCTATAGTTCTACTATTTAAAAAATTAAAGGAAAAGGGTAGTTATAAATTAAGGTGAGTAAACAGTCAGGCAGAATGACAGAGGAGGAGGAAACATTTTTATTTTATTATGATTTAGTTGTTCACAGTTGTTATTTTCCCCTGGGCTTGGGACTCATAAACAAGGGTATGTGGCTTAATCCTTTGGAGATAATTGACCTAATAATCACTGTTTCACCAGGTCATGCCTCTACCATTTTAAATTTATTTATTTTTCCTTCTCTTTTGCCATACTCCCACTGTTTTCTTGCCTTCTTTAGATTCTTTCAATATTGTAATTTTTAACTTTTGACTAAACTTCTTGTATTGATTCTTATACTATGCTCTCGACATTATAATTTACATACTAAAACTGTCACTGTCTACTCAGAGTTTCTTTTTTACCAGTATGATAAAAATATGATACACTCATCCAGATTCCTTTTATTCTCCTCTATTACCTTTTACACGGTAGTTATTTTATGGTTTCAATGAGCATATATGCTTCAAGGAAAATATGAGAAAATAGTTTTATATTTACTCATATATTCAATATTTTTCTTGTTCTATTTTATCACTGAATATAATCTGGCTTCTGTGGTTTTTAATGGAATATCAGTTATCATGTGTTCTCTTTATAGAGTTGTTTCAAAAATTTCACTTGGTCTATTATTCTTGTCTTTTGATTATGTCTCTGGGCAGTATTTTGTTTGAGTTTATCTTAGTTGTGGTTTCTTTATTTTCCTGAGTCTGCAATTTTATGTCTTTTATCAGATATGAACATTTTCGTATCTTCCTTTATTTTCTACACTGATCTCTGTCTCTTCTTCTGAAAGTCCAATGTCACATATTTCAGAACTTTAGAGACTGATCCATTGTTTCATGAGGATTTCATCATTCTTTTTTCAAGTTTTTTTCTCTTCCGGTTCTTCGGATTGAATACTTTCTATTGATCTAACTTTAAGTCTACCACTGGTCTACTACTTTTATTCTGTTATTCACTACTTTTCTATGATCAATGGATCAATTCAGTATATTTATGACTCATGAGTTACTTTTAGCCTCAGATTACTTTTTTCATTATAGCTCCATTCTCAAATTCCCTTTGTCTTATTTTTGGTTCTGTCTCCACCTTATGGAACCCAGAAACCTCAGAAATATGTGTGTTCCCTTATGCAGAATAAGGGAGACCATTTATTTAATTTTTTTCTATGACTTCTTTCAGATTTTCTCAAAAATTTCTTGCTACTCTAGCCAGAAAGATACACTTTCCTTTGGAGTTTCAGTTGCTAGTTGCATACTTAGGCTGGTCTTTGCAAATGGGTACCTATGTTTAAATAAGTGAGACTAAAAGGAAAATACATGCAATAGATTGTAGATGATTGATATAACTCCTCTCTACAACCTTTTTTCTTTCGTATATTTCAGAGTATTCATGTAATTGCTTTAGAAATATTTTCAGAAATTCAAATTATAATCAGTAATAATATAGGTTACATGAGTGACACAAGAGCTCATCACATGGTGAGGAGGGAAAGAAATGGTACCTCTACTCATCTAACACTTACTGACCACAGTACTATCTCCCACCTAGGGTACAAAACTATCCAAAAACCTGCCACCAGAGAGGAAGGAAAAAAACAGTCTTCATGACCCCCAAAACACAGATCATTTGTGGGATAAACCTGAAGTAAAGCATAGAAGACGAACAATACCAAAATCCAAATGCACCCTACAAAAAAATCACGAATAGTTCAAAAGGATAAAGTTATGAGGAGTGTCTCGGAAAACAAATCTATGGACAATCTACCTAAAGAATAACACAAGTTCAGAAAATAGCATTGATTATAAAGACTGCATCACTAAAGATATGGAGGCTATAAAGAAGGCCCTAACAGAACTGAAACTTGTAAAAAACACAATAAATTAATTGAAGACAGACGTAAAAGGACTCAATTTCACAGAAAAACAAATCTCACAAATTGATGACAAGAACACAGAAAATACACTTATTAAAAGGAGAGTGAAATAAGTTTGAGGAAAAACACAGAAATCTTGCAAATAATATGACATACCACGTGAAGAAAAAACACAAGAATAATAGGTATCCCAAAAGTGGAGAGGGAGAAAATAGTAGATAACTCATTTAAAGAAGTAATGGCGGAAAATTTCCCAAACCTGTCAGTTATTCATTTCTAAATGCAAAAGGCTTGCAACAAGACATTTTAGTAAAACTATCAACAACCAGTGACAATGAAAAAACCACTAAAGACAGTGAAAGAAAAACATAATGTAAAAAGGTATACACCAAGCAAGTTATCATCATAATTCACATTAGAAATCTCACAATTCAGAAGAATGGAACAATATCTTCAAAATGCTAAAGAATTAAAACTACCAGCTAAGAGTACTCTACCTTTCAATATTATCACTCAACTATAGCAGAGAAAAACAATCTTAGATGTTAAAGCTAAATTTAATGGATTTTTCAATCACCAAACTGCCTTCCAATAAACTTTGAAGTAAGTCCTACAAAGGTAAAACAAAACCAAAACACCAACAAACCAAAGAATGATGGCAATGAATAAAACTGAATCAAAATCAAATACAAATAATAAGAGAAAGCAAAAACATGAAGAGGTGAAAGAACACAGAAAATACAATGCCTGCTCAAAGAAAAGTCTACAGTGGAAGTGCTAAATTAGAGATCAAATATAATGTAGCCACAAAACATTATTTTGTAGAGATATGTAGCTGGAAAAATAAAAAGAATTAATATCAAAAGCCATTTTAATGAAGAAGCAAAGAGAAAAAAATAGAAAGGAGCAACAGAGAAAAATAACAGAATAAAGGCTCAAATGACATAAATTAAACCCTTCATCTCAATAATTATTATAAATGTGAATGCATGAAACTTAGCAACCAAATGTCACAGAGTAGATGGATAGATAGGTAGATAAATAGATAGAACCAAAAAAGGAACACATAAATATGCCTAAAATAAAGTCCAAATCAAATCCAAATACAAGGAGGTTGAAGGTGAAGAGCAATGAAAATTAAATCTAAAAACTGATGAAAAGAAATCAAGAACTGCAATTCTAAAATCATATAAGGTAGATTTTCCCTAGAAGGGTAACAAGTGCAAAGATAGACATTAATTATGGCCAGGAGGCATATACCAAGAAGAATTAACTGCTATTAATATATACATACCTGCCTCTGGACCATTTAAATACAGAGAAAAAAAACAAAACAAAACAAATACTGATGAACATAAAGGAGACACTAACAACACAGTAATAGTAGGGAATGTCAATGCTTACATCAATCGACTGAGGGAGAAAATCAATCAAGAATTAAGGACCTTAAGTGAATTGATAGACCATAGTAATAAAAAATCAGTAGCAAAAAGAAAATAATAAAACTTAGAGCAGAACTAAATAAAATTGAAAATAAGTCCATTCAAAAGAACAGAACTAAGAGATGGCTCTTTAAAACAATACACAAAATTGATAATCCTCAGACCATATGAAGAAAAAAGAGAGAAAAATACAATAGCAAGAATCATAAATGAAAGAAGAGATTAGAACAGTGTAGAAATACAAAGGATCACAAGCTATGCCTGTTAACACATCTATGCCAATAAATTCTCCCAACTTGAAAAAAAAAATAGACATATTTCTAGAGTCCTACAAATTTTCAGAACGGATCCAGGAAGACATAGATAACTTGAATAGACCTTTCTGAAGCACAGAAACTAAAACAACAATGGAAAATTTCTCCAGAAATAAGAGCAGAAGAATGGATGGCATCCTCAGTGAATTTTACTAAATATTCAAAGAAGACATAAACAATTCTCATTAAATTTATCACAAAATTTCAAGAGTATAAGCACCCAGATAAATTCTATGAGGCTAATATAAAATTAACTCCAAAATTAGGCAAGAATCTAGCAAAAAATGAAAATTACAGACCAATATCATTAATAAATATAGATACAAAAGTTCTCAACAAAATTTTGGCAAATAGAATTTATCAACGCATTAAAATAGGTACATCATGACTAAGTGACATATGTTTTAGGGATACAAGAATGGTTCAGCACACCCAAATCGATGTAATATGCCACATTAGCAAAGGGAAAAAGAAAAGTCTTATGGTTATAGCAATAGAGGCAAAAGAAAGATTCCACAAGATTTAATACCAATTCATGATAAACATTCTCACTAAAATGAGAATAGAAGGCATAGCCTTCAACATAATTTACTATTAGTAAATTTGACAAAATATCTGAAATATTATAATACACATATGAAAGAAAGTAAGAAGAGACAAAGAGATGGAAAAAAATTACATGCTAAAGAACTGGGAAAATTGACATAGTTAAAATGGTCATCCTAGTCAAAGCAATATACAGCCTTAATGCAATTTCTAAAATTCCAGGGACATTTTTCAACCAAATGTAACAAACAATACTTAATCCTGTACAGAGCCATAAAATATCTCAAATAGCTATGGCTATACTTGGGGAAAAAAGAACACTTGAGTAATCACACTCCTAGACTTCAAATTATAGTAAACAATGATAGTCATCATGACAGTATGGTATTAAAACAAAAGCAAAGAAAAAGACCTGTGGAACAAATTTAAAAGTTCAGAAATAAATCCATATCTATATGTGTTGTTTATCTATGACAAAGGAGAAAGAGTACACAATAGAATTAGGAGAATCTAAAAATGTTGATAGGATATTGGACTGGCTCTTATAAAAAAATAAACTAGATTAGTTGTTAGTGCCATATGCAAAAATTATCTCCAATTGGATCAAAGACCAGGATATGAGACTTGAACCATCAAGTACATAAAGAAAAATTTAGGAAAATGTTCTTTGATATGGGCACCAGAGATATATTTGGAAAAGTAACACTTATGGCAAAGGAAACTATAGTTTTATTTCTTCTCTTCTGCAATCCTTTGTTTCCATTTTTTTCTTCTTTTTCCAATTCCTTTAGGTGAAGATTAGGTTTTTTTACTTATTATTCTTCTTATTTCCTGAGTTAGCCCATATTGCTGTAGATTTCCCTCTTAGTATTGCTTTTGTTTCATCTAATAGATTATGATAAATTGAGTTTTCTGAGTATATAACAAAGCAATAGTAATCAAATCCCCAAGATGGAATAAAAACAAATAAACAGATCAAAGGAATATAATTGAACAATGAGAAATAAAACTACACATATATATGGATGACTAGCTTATGACAACGGAGTCATGAACATGTAATGAGACAAAGACTGTCTCTTCAATAAACGGTATTGGGAAAACTAAAGAGCAATATGAAAAACAAATGAAAGTGGATCATCATCTAACACAACAGACAAAAAAAAGATTCAAAATGGATTAAATTCTAGCTGTAAGGCCTAAAACAATACAATACATAGAAAGGAATATAAGCAAAACACTCCTTGACAATGACCTAAGAGATGTCTTTGGGAATATGACTCCTTAATTAAGATAAATAAAATCCAAAATAAACTAAAGAATTATATTAAAATAAAATCCTCTGTATGCTGAAAGAAATACTCATCAAAAAATGTCATCTTACAGAACTTGTGAATATATTTTCACATCAAACATCTGAAAATGTGTTTATGTTCAAAATATACAAATAGCTCATATTAAAAACATCTCCAAAGAGGTCCACAGGTTCGTGCAAATATGCTTTACTTCTCTCGTTACTAGGGAAATGCAAATCAAAACCACAGTGATATATCACGTCACATCTGAGAGAATGGCTATTATACTAAAGCCTGGAAACAAAGTGTAGTGTGGATGTGAAAAAAAGGAAACTCTCATACATTGTTGGCGAAGGTGTAAAATGTAAAAACCATTATACAAATCAGTATGGATATTGCTACAGCATTGATAAAATAAATCTCACATGATCCAATTATCATACTGCTGATTATTTACCCTAAAACCCCAAAAGAGTAATTCAAAGATTATATGTATATATACACATATAGATGTGTGTATATATATATATATAAATATATTTATTTGCTGTTGTTGCAGTATTATTATAACAAGGAGCTGGAAATAATTCAAATGCCTATTGGTAGAAATATAAAGATGTGAGATATGTATATATGCATATATATGTATATACACACAAATATATATATGTAGATACCATGGAAAGATACTCA
>RJWH01004587.1:88045-102058 GCA_004363575.1 Solenodon paradoxus | reverse complement strand
AGGAGGAGCAGGAGGAGCAGGAGGAGCAGGAGGAGCAGGAGGAGCAGCAGGAGGAGGAGGAGGAGGGCGTCTTGCCGGCAGACGGCAGGTGTGGCCTGCGGACTGCAGGGACCCCCGAGCCCGGCGCCCTGAGCAGGGCACCAAGAGCTGCAAACCGCCACTGGCCCGCACGCCATTGCTCAGGCTGAGGAAGGACCCAACGCAGCTCAGGGACACGCGTCACACGAGTCCCTGGTTCTTTCAGGATGGCCCTGGTCACTGCACCATGCCCTGCGCTCCCAGGGACACTGGGGATGTGTGGGATCCAAGCAGGGAGACCCAAGCAGGGAGGTGCCCACCCCCTTAGTGCCTGGGACGCCCCCAGGGGGAGACCCCACATCGCAGCGAGGTCAGAATGCACCAGTGTGTGTGTGGCCGGGCTCCGGGGACGTCACACAACACAACGCTGCTCCCCCGCGCGGCTCAGCTGCTGACATGGGCTGGGGGCTCCGGGTGTGGAGTCCGCGTCCCCAGGAGGAGGGACTCCAAGTGCGGTCTCGTCAACGCGCCGCTGGGCAGGGTGGCGAGGAAAGCGGCAGGGACAGGCCGCCCGGCCCGAGGTCAGCACACGCGCACACGCACGCACTCGGATGGCGACGGTGGAGACACGCGGTGCTGGCAAGTCCGGCTCACGGGACCACACCCGGCCCCCCGACCCCCGGCAACGCAGGGTGCAGCCAGGAGGGGCCCCAGGGCGGGTCGGGGGAGCCAGGGGTGGCGTGGGAAGTGATGGGGACGGGCGGGGGCCGTTGTGGATGACACGGTGTGAACCTGCACGGCTCCGGGAGGGGACTGAGACCTGCTGTGCTGGACGGCCTGGGGGACGCGTCTCAACGAGGGACGTTAGGCCTGGGGCAGCTGCTCCAACGGCTGGGTGGGCGTGAGCTCCCCTTTGTGCACACGGCTGGCGCTCCCCAGAGCCAGGGGTCGGCGACCAGGGCCAGCCGAGCCTGGCGGACAGCTGGCCAGGCACCCGAACGAGAGGGTCTGGGGGTGGCACGGGGCCCGTGGACATCAACCACAACCACCCCTTGCGGGAGTGGACGACCCAAGAGAGGCCCCCAGCTCAGAGCGTCCAGAGACCACGAGGGAGGCCCTGGGAGCTGCACATTCCCACACTGAGTGCGGGGGTACGGACCCGGGGTTCGCACCCCGACCCACCTGGAACTTCATGTTTTCCCAGCCAGCCAGCCCCCACCTCCGGCTGACGTCAGGGCGGGTCACTGCAGGGCGCCCGGGCACTGGGGGTGAGCAGCCTCCCTGCCTGTGTGACACCCACAGATGTCCCCAGACATCGCCAAGCCACCCCAGTTGCAAGTCCCCCAAGACACTGAAAGGGAAGACTGCCGCGTCCTGTCGGCCAGAGCCGGGCTTTCGGGACGAATGACTTCGCTGCGACTTTGGGGCATCTTCCCGAAAGGCCCCACCCGGACGGTGGGGCGTGCGGATGAACGCTTCTGCTGCCGACGACGGGTCGTCCTAGCCGGCCGGTGCCCCGGGTCTCGGGAACAATTGTCACTTGTTGCTGCGGCCGCTGGCCCGCCTCCCGGGAAGCCTCCTCCCTGCATAGTGAGGGCCTCTGGGGCGGGCAAGGGGGGCGAGCCGGGATGGCGCCGGGCACAGGCATGTGCCTGGGGGTCTTCACGGCCCTCCCAGCTCGCGGCCCCCTCTGCCTTTGGTCACTGAATGATGCAGTCCCTTACAGCACGGTTTAGCGTGGCTTCCGGGAGCTGGAAACAACTGAAGTGCCTGTCACTGGACGACGTGCTCTTGTGCGCATGGAGGCACAGCTGTGAAAGTGACATCTGTCACGGGGACGGGGTGACACGGAGCAAGACTAGAAAGGAGAGAGAGGGACCCCGCGTGGCTTCCCCCGCGGGGTGGAGAGGCACCCTGCAAACACACTCGCCACATCCGACAAAACGTGAAACTAAAGGAGCGGTGACCAGGACGGCAGGAGCCGGGACACTGGAGAGAAGAGGTCACTAGGCGGTGAAGGACAGATCGGGACGTCCGCTGTGAAGTGATCGCAGATATTGGCTTATAAACGCGCACACCTGAAACTGACAGTTTATGATGCAACACACAACCGGGTGCGCCTGGGGGAAGAGCGGTTGGGTCCGCTGCCTCCGAAGGAGTGCAGTCCAAGGACCCAGGTTTAGACCCAGGGCCGGGAGACCACCAAGATGAACACCTCAGTAAGATAAATAAATGCTCCCTCCTCTCTCTCCCTGCCTGCCTGCACCTTTGCTTTAAAAAAAGAAAAAGTCCCTGTTCCTCTTATTTCCTGCCCAGAATGGGTCACCCAAAGGGAAGAAAGGGCAGTCCCGACTGGAACGAGGAACCGCCTCCCACACCCCAGGACGGTCCCCTTCTGTGGGCGGCTCCCCTCTGAACCCAGTCTTCTCCCAGACACCAGGGTACATGAGCTGGCGTACCCCCACCCCGGGTCACCTTGGGGACCCACACAAGGGCTGTGCCTGGAGTCAGAACTTATGCTCCACCGGGGTCCCCAGCCGGCGCCCCACATATAGCCCTGCTATCTAAGGGCCACGGCGGGCCCTACACACCTGACGTCATGAGCGAAGTGGCCCTTGTCCCGGGGTGTCGCCGCAAGGGTGCACACCTGAGGCCTAGCGCGCCCACCCCACCCAGTGCTTCCCCCACGGCTGGGGCATTGCTGGACAGACTGCCTCCCCTCTGCCCTTGGTCCTGGGCATGTTTGGTTCCCAGGCTCAACTCGGGAAAACTGTAGGTCCTGGTCCTGCTCAGTCACGTGACTGCCCTCAGGGGAGGTCACTGCTCACAGACCCAGCATCCCACCTGCCTCCCAGCAATCCCCCAGCTTTCTTCGCCCTCATCCAGCACTTCCCAAGGGCCCAGCTGTGGGTCTGGGCAGGGGGAAAAATACAGCTCTCTGGCGCACCCTGGTGGCCCAGTGGTTTAAACTGGCCACAGTTCACCCCCATCCCAAGGCCCCAGGATCAAGACAGGGGGCTGGGGAACAGGCAAGGTGAACAACTAAATACATAACTGCTTCTTCCTCCTCTCTCTTCCTGCCTGTCTGCTCGCCTTCATTCCTGCTGCACCTCTCCTTTCAAACAAAATACAGCTCTCAAGGAACCCCATTGCTTTACAGGGGGGTGAGTGGGAGGGCAAAGCTTCACTCTCACTCTTCCAGAAAAAATTAGGACCCGCAGGTGAGACACTGGCCCCAAGTGAAGGGATTCAAAGGCTAATCTCAGGGCCCAGCAAATGTTTTCTGGAAAGGGCCATAATAAGCACTTTGCATTTCCTAGAAATGGGGTCTCTGTTCTGTCACAGATGGGTGGGAGATGGGGTGTGGCTGCTTCCACGGAACCTCATTCATCAAAACAGGAGCCGCTGGATTTGGCCCCCAGTTCACAATCTGCGGGGACCTTGGTGGTTCCATCTCATTCCCAGTGTCTGGATGAGAACACCAATGCATTGTAAAAAAGTCCACAACCAACCTACCAACCAAAAATGGGTGTGCCCTGGTGGAGGAGTGGTTGGGCTAGCTGCCTCCAAAGCAGCACCGTCCATGTACCTCCCAAAGACCTGGGTTCACGTCCAGTGTCCTCCAGGACAACCAAGGTGAACGACTAAATGAAAAAATGCTTCTTCCTCCTCTCTCTCCCTGCCTGTCTGCTTGCCTTCACACCTTAATGGAAAACAAAACAAAATAACCTGCTTCTCTTATTTCCTGCCTAGAACTGATCACCCCAAGGGAAGGAAAAGCAGTCTTACTAAAATGAGGGGCCCGCCCCCCCACCACCCCAGGATATACCCCTCCTGCTGGCGGCCAGTCAGCCCTCTGGAAGCCAAGCAGCCCGATTCCATTCTCCCCACCAGTGTCCTGTCCACACAAAAGTGGGCCCGTATGTAACACTTCACACGTGACTTCTTGGGGTTCCCCCCCCCCCCGCAGAGCCCACCTTGGTGAAGCATCAGGGGTCTCCCGTAGCATTTAAACCTGGCATTTTGGACATGGAGGGCTGACTGGTGCTGTGTGTATGTGTTGGAGAGCTGCCCCCGCAGGTGGGGGGTGAGCAGCATCCCTGCCCCACCTACACCCCCCTTCCCCCGCCAGGAGGACTGGCCAGTGGTGACAACCGCAGCTGTCCCTCAGACATCACCCAGCGTCCGCAGCATCCTGCCTAGAGAAGGTGCTCCGCCTCTGTCCACTGAGCCCAGTTCATGGATTACATCAATCACGGGGCAGGGAAAACCAGCTCCAGCAGCCAGGACAAATAAGAAGCTTCAGTACATGGACTCAGGGCTTCCAGTCACAGGTATCTGGCAGCAGCCAAGGGGGACAAAACCGGGGCTCGGGGAGGGGACCAAGAGAGGGGATAATCAGAGGCAGAAAGTAAAAGGGGAAAACGCTCGCGCCCGGGGCCCCAGAGGGCACACCCGTCATGCTGACACCTGGAAATCACAGAAGCTGCGGTTCCCTGGTGAGTCCTTGGCCCTCGGCAGCGGGCAGAGGCAGCCACGTTCTGCTGGATCCGGCCTCGGGGACCCCGGGAGGCACGCACTTCCACGGCGCCAGGCCGCACAGGGAAGCGTCGGCTCCGGGAGGTTCAGCGAGCACCCCGGGTTCGCACAGGCGGGCCACCCCGGATCCCTCACCTCCGGCGCGACTGGCAGGAGACCCAGGCGCGAACTGACACCTCTAGGAGGCTGTCCGAGTCCCCGGGTCCCCGGCGGCGCCGGGATGGGGTCCCGATCCGACCCCCGCCACCGGGGGTCCCCGACTCACAGGGGCTGAGTTTTTCCCGGCGGCGGCGGGGACGTCGCGAGCGCTCCCTCCTCGCGGGGTGCGGGGGTCTCCCGGTGTCCATTCATGGGCCCAGAAACCAGCATTTCCCGGGCCTGGGGTCCCGGAGGGCCGGTCCGACGCCGCCTGCCTCAGTTTCCCCGCCCCGCGCAGCCCACTCACAAGACTCCGTAGGTCGCGGCGGCCCTGATCCCAGACTCATCGACTCTTACGGGCGCCGGAGCTCCGGAAACCCAGAGTCGTGGACCCCAGGGCCCCCCCGGATCGCCACAAAGCCCCCCACTCACCTCTCCAGCTGCCGAACCCCGACCCGCCGACGGCTGTGCCCGCGCCTGCGCACCGCGGCGCCACTCGGCCCCGTCCCCTGGCCGCGGCGCCTGCGCGGAAGCAGCCAGTTCCCGTTGGCTCTTATTCTGCGCAGGCGCGTCGCTTCCGGAGGCGGGCGTGGGAGGAAGTGACGCCATTTACAGGCGGGGCCAGTGGGTCGTTAGGGCAACTGACCTCTGCGACCGAGGAGAGGCCGGAAGTCAGGCCTAACGTTCTCGAGAACGGGCATGAGTGGTGCATCATGGGATAGTGGAGGACTTCGGGGGGCCGGCCGAGCTGGCCACGTGGTGAGGAGCAGGCCACGTGGTGCAACTGACTTTGAAAGTCTAACCCGCTCGGTGAACCGCGTTACCAAACCCCCAAGGGTCTGCTAACCTACCTGGGGTTCTTGGACCTTTGAGCTACAGAAATCGTGTTCCTCAGACAAGGTTTTATTGCAGAGATCTGATGAAAAAGAGAGACAGACAACTTAGACGCACAACGAAATCCCAGAGAGGCTAGGACCTTGATTTGCTGGACGCCCAGTCCCAGGAATCTGGGTTTTTAAGTTAATAGGATAGATTAGATCCGCACTTTCAGAGAGAGGGTTCACTGCGCCCCTTGCTGATAGGTCCAGAAATACCTAAGGAACTAAAAATAACCACGTGCTACAGTGTTCCCTCCTCATTCTAATTTCCATCCGGAATGCTTGCAGAGTTTATTTGGTCGTAACTCATTAGGGCGGTGGGGTGTGCGGTAATTTTCTGGGGTCCATATGTTAAAGATAAGGTGGCAGAGTCTGTGCTGAGCAATCTTAAGGCATGTAGCTTGATTATAGTTATGTGGTTGGGGTTTGAATGACGTTAGGGTCAGTCACAACTCGACATGTATTGGGGACAAGGAGGGAAAGCCCACCCTACTTTTCTGTGTCTCAATGGGAGCGATTGTCACCCACTCTCCATCTTTGTTCATTTACTCTCCTACCCCACCACCCACTCACTTGCCCACGAATGCATTCTTTCATTTATTCGATCCACTAGATGTAAAGGAAGAAAGAGAGATTTGTTACACCAGCTGCCTAATGTTTACCGAATATTTACTACAAAGTGACTACAAAGACCAGCAAAGTGCCTGCCCTTGTTACTTTGTATTAGTCTCTGAATCAGTTAAACTAGCACAGAATTTAAATTGTATTTAATGGCAAGCGCTATGAAGATAAGTGGGGTGTTGTGATCGTGACTGGGGAGGTAAGTTGGCAGGGACAGTGAGGTCTAAACGTGCAGAGGGGGATAAAGCACTCCGGGTACCGGGAGCGGCAACAATGAAAGATATTGTTGGATTAAGGTCGATGTGTGTGAGGAGAACTCCCCTAAGATGACTCACATCTGATAGCATTTAGCATTAAAGTTGACATCAGTGTTTACTTAATTCATTTTTTTTAAGGTGCAGGCAGGAATGAAGGCGAGTAGAAACAGGCAGGAAGGACGAGCAAGGAAGAAGAAGCACTCTATTTAGTTGTTCATCTTGGGTGTTCCCACCGGTCCCAGGATGTGAACTTGGGCCCTTGGGATAGACGTGGTCAGGGAACATCTTTTCTCGAGATGCTGGAAGCTCAGGCAGGATACTAGGAACAGCGTCACCTACAAACAGCGGCTGAGAGACAGTAACGTGAAGTCCTTAGGCGAGGGGAAAAAAAAACAACTTGTAAAATCACCCAAATACACAACCATAAGGGAGAAAGCTGGCAAGTGCAAATTAATATGGAGCTTGAAGCCCAGGAAGCACGTGTGTGTGTGTGCGTGTGTGTGTGCGCGCGCGTGTGCGTGTGCGCGTGTGTGTGTGCGCGCGTGTGCGTGTGCGCGCTGTATCTGTTTCCATGGAAACGTCCCACCCCTTCGTCCCCTTGCCGCTGAGAGCCAATGACGGGTCGGAAGGTTTGCAGCGCTTGCGCAGAGTACGGAAGCGCCAACTGTGAGTCTGAGTTTCCATGGAAACTCTCCGGAAGACTGCCCTCTCGTCACTCTGAGCCAGTGACGGGCAGGGAAGATGGTGACGCGTGCGCAGAACGCATCAGGCGCAGGGCGAGCCGCCCCGCGGGAGTGGGCGGAGTCTGTGTGCGCACGCGCCCTACCCACGGGCGCACGCGCCCTCCCAGCATGCTCCGGGCGCGCGCACTGTGCTCGCCTCGGTCGGGACGGCGACTGACACACTGGTGGCGGCGACGGACGCGACCCGACGCGGGCCTGGTGGAAGGCAGGGTTGCCCGCACTCCCCCGCCCACCATGAAGCCCCCCGCAGGTACCGGCTGCCCTTCGGTCTGCCTGTCGGGGTCACGACTGGGGCCTGAGAGCGGAACCCAGTGACCCTCGAGCCGCCCTCGAGGGACCGGGGACCGGGGTTCGGGGGACGGCGAACCCGGGCCCCGGGCGTTCGGTGGGCGAATGAATGAAGGAGCTTTTCCGAAAGTTTGACGCCTTCAGCAAACTCCCAGGTGGCCCCTGCGCGGCGTGGGTCGGGCCCCCTGGGCGACTGCGGGGGTCCCGGGGGCCGCGGTGGGTTCCAGAGCCGAGGAGGCCGCGGGGGCTTGAGATGCGGGCCGGCCGGGCAGTGGTTCTTCTGGAGAGGGTCGTCCTGGAGGCGCCTTCCCGGAGGGGGTGGTGGCCTTTGCATCTGTCTCGGTGACAAGCTGCGGTCCTGCCGGGACCTGGGGAGGGGCGTCCTTGCAAGCGGGGCAGCGGGGGCCGAAGGCCTGGAGGAGGCAGACGACGAGTCTCCCCGGCCAGACCCCAGCTGGGGGGCGGGGGTGGCTCTTGCCTTCTATTTTAAGGGCAGAGCGGTGCCTGGGCATGGGGAGCCGGGCGACCTGCCTGCCAGCTGTACCTTAGATCACCACCCAGGCGGCTGTGGGATGCCCCCTGGAAGTGTTCCCTGGCCCACCCAGCTTCCCCCATTGGCCATGATGATGACCGTGTCAATGGTAATACTGGTAATTAGGGTTTGCCGCCCGAGTGGTCCTTCCAGGAGTCCCCTCCAGCCACCCCACACCGGGCAGAGCGCAGTGAATGTTCCCGAATGAATACGTCCGCGGAGATTTTTTGCTTTTCGGACTGTCGCTCCCGCGGGTAGTTTCTCTGTGAATTCCCGCTCACCCTGACCTACTCCTTCTGGAGCGCCTGAAGCCGTTCTTTGCCATGAGGCTTCATAAAGACCCGCGAGCACTTCTCTGAGCGTCTGAAATCCCAGCCACTCTGCAAGCAGGGCTGACCCTAAGTTAGCAAAGTCTTTTGCACAGAAAGCCTGTCCTGTGCTGTCTAAAGGACCTTTCTTTTTCCCACTGGACGCTGGTCCCTGGTCCTCAGTCCCATGTGGCTCTGCGCTGGGAAGCACGGGGCTGTGTCTGGGGATGTCTGTGGTCGTCACACGGGGGGCTGCTGGCATGGAGGGGGTGGGGAGGGGTGAGCTCACACCCACAACGCTCAAGACACCCCCCTTCCCCCCAGGAACGCCCTGCCCCAGACATCACAGTGACATTTAGTGTCTCTCTCTGTGGGTCGCCGGAAGAGTTGAGTAGCAGGTGTTACCTCCCTGGATTTATGACGTGTGGTACTTGTACTGTGTCACCCTCACGAGATGGCGGGGGCGTCCTGACTGTTGAAACATCTGGAGCCCAAGAGTTTGGGGGCAAGAGGTGGGCTGTGAGGAAGCTGTGGCCCGAGCACACTCTCAGGCGCGCGGTGTCTCAGACCCTCCCTGGGTGCGCCCCAGTGCCCTGCGTCCTGGCTGAGCGGCAGGCGTGGGGCTCCCCCAGGCAGCCAGGTTCACCCCGACTTTGCAGAATGCAGGTCCGGTTGTGGAGCCCGCCTGCCCTCCTTGCAGGCTCCACACTGCCCCCAAGACTCAGCATCTGAACACGAGACCCCAGCGCATGCCCTGCCCGGCCTGGTGGCGCCCAGAGGCGAGGTGGCATGTGGCCCTCTACAGACCGGTTGCTGGCCCTTGGGCCACACTGTCACCGGCTGGCTGGGCCATCTTCTCTGGACCCCGCCACGCTGACTTTCTCTAATAAGTCTCCCCTGGCCTTCCCAGAGGTCCATCCCGCGGGGCTGCCTTGCACACCCTTTCTCAGAGACCCCGATGGTGTTGCTGTGGGACCTGTGGGTCCTGAGTGGCTGCCCCGTCCTGAGGGCGTGGTTAGTGAACGAGGCCTATGTACTGCCAGCCGGACATGGGGTGAGGGGTCCACCCGTAAAAGAAGGGGTGCTCTGGGAACCCCACCGGGTCCCACTGCCCCCACCAAGCAGGTACAGGTGGGGCCCCGTGGCCCTGGGTGCCCCCCTGTGAACACAGGGGGAGAGGGGGTGTGGGGTGATGCTGGGGCTGTGCACCGGGGGGGCAGCCTCCCTCCCCCTCCTCCCCGATGCCCGGAGTCATCCAGGGTCCTGGGGAGGGGTCCCCCTGCGTTCCGGAGGACCCAGCAACCTGTCTGGTCTGCACAGGGGAAGGGGACATCTCTCGTCTCCCACCCCCAGGGACTGGGACCCGAATTCCGGACACGCCTCCGGCGCTTTGTCCCCCTGCAGCCTGTGCAGGCGACACCCCGGAGGCGGTGGCCCCCGGCTCAGACGGGAACTTCCTGCGCTGGGACCTGAGCGCCCAGCAGATCGGGGAGCTCACGACGCGGCTCATGGAGCAGACTAAGCGCGTGTACGACCAGGTGGGCGCTCAGCGGCTGGAGGCCGTGTCCTACGAGAACACACTGAAGGCGCTGGCCGACGTGGAGGTGGTCTACACGGGTGAGTCCGGCGGGGCCGCAGAGCTCTGCTCTCCCCGGGGCCGCCGCACCCGCCTGGCGCCCAGGAGGGCGGCCTGTCCAGCTCCCCTCCCGGCCAGCTCCATGCCGCCCTGACGCCGGAGCCCCTGCCCCGCCCCGCCCTGCTGGTTCTCCTCCGAGCCCTGCACATGCCCCTCCACCTGTCTCCCCTGCACCCGCCTAGGCGCTTGCTGGGTCCCGCTGCTCCCTGGGGGAGGAGCAGGTGCCAGTTAGAGAGGTCCAAAGAGGCATGTGGCGGCGTCTGGAGCCCTCGGCCACCTTGTGGGGACAAGATGAGGGGCCGAGCACGGGAGTGAGCGGGACGCCCCAGGGCCGAGTCGGAAAAGCCCTTTTCCTGGAACCACAGGGAATCAGAATCCAGCTGCAGGGTCTCAGGCTTGAGAACCCCGCCTGCTTTGTGGGGTCCTCTAAGGAAACGGCTTTGCAGCCTGTCTCTACGCCCTCCTGCCTGGCCCAACCTGGGGGCTCCATCCCCCCACTCATCTCCAGGGGCTCGAGGGCGCAGATGTTACTTGGTCCCTCAGCCGCACCCCTCACTGCTCCGCTTGGCAGCCTGAGTGAAGGAAACCAACCCTGGTGCCGCCTGCCGCTGCCCGTGGCCCCAGGCCAGGCCGCCCCGGGCGCTGTGCCATGCGGCCGGCTGTGGCGGGCAGCGCCTCTGCGCTCAGGGCAGGCTGGCGGCCTTGGCTCCTGGCACAGCCCCTGAGGCCCCCGTGGTGCAGCCGGATGCACTGGCCTGGGTTCGGAGTGCCTGCTCCCTGACCCCTGACCGTGCTCGTGCGACTCGCCTGGGGCCCTGTCCAGGGGGCTGCGTGCATGTGCTGTGTGTCCAAGGGCCGCCACTCATTCCAGAACCTTCGTCACCTGCAGGAAGGGCGTCCCCCTCAGCCTACCCACAGCCTCGTCCCGAGCCCCCCTCCATCTGGGGTCCCCTCCCTGTCCTGCACGTGTCCTGTCTGTGGACACCCCCCGTGGGGCCTGTGTGTGTGGGTGTCTCCCGAAGCGCCATGGGGTCGGGCTTTCTCCACGTGGGGGGCGAGGGTCAGGGCGTCCCTGCTGGGTGGGAGGACACGGTCCGCTCACTGGTCAGAGGACACAGGTCCTCGGCTGCATTGCTCATGCGGAGCCGGGCGGGGCTGCTCCGCCGTCCCTGTCCCCCCACCACGTGGCCTGTCCCAGGGCTCCGGGTCGGCGTCGCCGGCGGCTCTCACCTGTGCCCGCGTCCCCGTCCAGTGCAGAGGAACATCCTGGACTTCCCGCAGCACGTGTCTCCGTCCAGGGACATCCGCGCGGCCAGCACGGAGGCGGACAAGAGGCTGTCGGAGTTTGACGTGGAGATGAGCATGCGGCAAGACGTGTACCAGCGGGTCGTGTGGCTGCAGGTGAGCCGCGGCGGCCGTCTCCCTGCGCCCGTGTTCCGTGTGCGCCCAGGCTCCTCCAGCGGGGTCGGGCGGGGGGAGCACAGCCCACAACACGGCCCGCCGGACGAGTGGGCCCTTCCACCCGAACGGCAGCTCCGGACCCGCCGGCCCCCGCCACCTCCTGCCATCGTCCCGACCCTGCCCGGGCTCCAGAGCTGAGGTCCCGGCTGTACGGGGTGCCAGTGTCCCTTGCCACCCATGGAGGGGACAGTAAAGAGCTGTGTGGTGCGTCCTCGGGTGGGGACCCCTGGACTGCACAGCCCCTCCACTCGAGGACAGCGCAGCTGCCATTGTGGAGCAGTGACAAGTCTGCTGCCTCCAACCAAGAGCAGCCACGCCCACCAAGGTCCCGGGTTCACGCCCTGGGTCTGCGGAGACAGCCAGATGACAGGAAAAGAAATGAACGCGTCTCCCCTCCCCGCCCACCTGCTTGCCTCCTTCCCGCTGCACCTGTCCTTCACACAGGACAGCGCCTGACACAGCCGCAGGTCCCTGCAGTCCTGGCCCCACCAGCCTCTGAGCCGCAGTGGGGTTTTCTTCCAGGAAAGCGTCCCAAAGGACTCGCTGCAGCCCGAGGCCGCGCGGTACCTGGAGCGACTCATCAAGCTGGGCCAGCGCAATGGGCTGCACCTGCCGCAGGAGACCCAGCAGGTGAGGCGCCTGGCTAGACGCCGAGCGGCCAGCGGGCTCCTCGGGGGCACACCCGCCCCCAGCAGCAGGCCCAGCCCTGTCCCGAGGGGTTTGTGGGACCATCACTGCCAGTTAGGGTCACGGCCGTGCCTTTGGTGAATGTGCTCTGTCCCGAGCCCCGCCCTGCCCAGGGCTGTCCAGAAGCCACCGAGTGACACAAGGCTCCGCTCAGTCACCGCCTGCCTTTTTGGCCACTCTTGCCCCGAGGACACGCCATAGGCTTTGTTTTGGCGCCCGGCCACAAGTGGGCCCAGCCCAGCGTCCGTGTCTCGGTGCCAGTCACAGTGGCAGCCGCCAGGGTGGACCGTGGGGGTGGAGCCAGGAGACCCCAAGGACCATGGCTGTCGTGAAGCCAGCTCTGGGGACTCCAGGGGTTCCATCCTCTGCCGACCTCAGTGGGCAACAGCCCTGGTCCCAGGCGCGGTTTTTCTGCCGGGTCCCCCGCCCTGTGAGGCGCCCAGGGCCAAGGGGACACCTGGAGCTGCCCGGCGTGGGGCCTGCGCGCCCTCCCGGCCTCCAGGGGCGTTTCCTGCACCTGCTGTGGTGCAGCTGCCCGTCAGTCCGTCCATCACCCGGCAGGGCACCTGGGCTCCAGACCCCCAGGTGTTGAGGGGGCACGTCCCTGCCGCCCGCCAGCTGCCTCGGGGCCCACTCCCACCATCCTCCTCCCGCAGGAGATCAAGGGCATCAAGAAGAAGCTGAGTGTCCTGTGCATCGATTTCAACAAGAACTTGACCGAGGACACCACCTTCCTGCCCTTCACGCGGGAGGAGCTGGGTGCGGCCGCAGGCATCCCGCAGCATCCCGGTGGGGGGCTCCTCCCGGGCCCCTCGGGCCTGCGGCCGCTCCTGGCTCCCCAGCCCCGCCCCACCCTGCTCGCCTGCTCGTGGGCCCTTCCAGAGCCCGCGTGTCCTTCCCACAGGGGGGCTCCCTGAGGACTTCCTGAACTCGCTGGAAAAGACGGAGGACGAGAAGCTGAAGGTCACCCTCAAGTACCCGCACTACTTCCCCCTGCTGAAGAAGTGCCACGTGCCCGAGACCAGGCGGAAGGTGGAGGCCGCCTTCAACTGCCGCTGCCAGGAGGTGAGGGCTGAGCCAGTGTCCCCTCGGAGCGGCGTGAGCTGGCTCGCCCCCCACGCCTCCTGGCCCTTCCCCTGGGCCCGTGCCCCGGACACGCGTGAGCGCCACCCGGGGTCCCGCTCCCACACGCGTGGTGTCGGTTCCAGGAAAACTGCGCGATCCTCAGGGAGCTGGTGGCGCTGCGGGCGCAGAAGTCCCGCCTGCTGGGCTTCCCCACGCACGCCGACTACGTCCTGGAGATGAACATGGCTAAGACCAGCCAGGTGGTGGCCACTTTCCTAGGTAACCCCGCCACCCCGTGCACGGCCCGCCGCCCCCAGGTGGGACTGCGGGGCGGGCTTCCAGGGACCCGCGTCCGGCTGCCCGGGCGCCCCGGTGGGGACCCCGCGGGTGGCAGCCTGGTGTCCTGCCCACAGACGAGCTGGCCCAGAAGCTGAAGCCGCTGGGGGAGCAGGAGCGGGCCGTGCTGCTGGAGCTGAAGGAGGCCGAGTGCGCGCGGCGGGGCCTGGCCTTCGACGGGCACATCCACGCCTGGGACATGCGCTACTACATGAACCAGGTGGAGGAGACGCGCTACAGCCTGGACCAGAATCTGCTCAAGGAGTACTTCCCCATGGAGGCCGTCACCCGCGGGCTGCTGGCCATCTACCAGGAGCTGCTGGCGCTCACCTTCCAGCTGGAGCCCGGCGCCGCCGTGTGGCACGAGGACGTGCGGCTCTACGCGGTGCGGGACGCCGCCTCGGGCCAGCTGGTCGGCAAGTTCTACCTCGACCTGCATCCCCGGTGCGTGGCGGGGGCGGGGCGGCAGGGGCGGGGACGGGGCATCGGGGAGGAGCGCCGGGGCG
>RJWH01004587.1:0-87945 GCA_004363575.1 Solenodon paradoxus | reverse complement strand
GGGGACCGGACCGTTGCTGAGCCTGCCTCCCGCAGGGAAGGGAAGTACGGGCACGCAGCCTGCTTCGGCCTGCAGCCCGGGTGCCTGCGGCCCGACGGCAGCCGCCAGATCGCCATCGCCGCCATGGTGGCCAACTTCACCAAGCCCAGCCCCGACGCCCCGTCCCTGCTGCAGCACGACGAGGTGGAGACCTACTTCCACGAGTTTGGCCATGTCATGCACCAGCTCTGCTCGCAGGTGGGCCTCCCAGGGCCGGGCGCGCTGGTTCCCCTCGCAGAAGCCCGCAGACGGTCTGTGGCCACGTCTCTGGGCTTCTAGAACCGGCTCCTCTCGCGGCCCCTCCACCCGTGGATGCCTCTGCTGTGTCCGCACATGGTCGTGCTGCGCTGTCTGTGTCCTGACGTCTTTGTGAAAAGATCTTTAAAGCCAAGGCCCCGGCAGGCAGGAAGGCGAGCTGGCAGGGAGGCGGGAGGAGAGGGGAGGAAGAAGCATTTTTCTTTCATTTATGTACTTGTTCATCTTGGAAGTTAACCCGGCCCACGGTCCTTGCTGTGAATGTGGGCAGGAAAGCCGCTAGGCCACCCACTCTTCCAAGGACACCCATCACGTGGGACGAGGGCCACCGCATGCTTCTCACTCAGCCCCGCTCTAGAGACCCCTCCTCCGGTGTAGCCAGTGTTTCTGGCTTGAGGCCTTCAGCGCCAGGCCCGTGGGCACCATTCTGGGCAGACAGCACACTTACTCCCAACGGAGGGGTCTTCAGAGTCTTCAGAGGCCAAAAGGCGTGAACCTGGCAGTCAGGGGTCTTAGCTGTTCCCCACCTGTGCGACCACCCCGTGTAATTCCAGAACCTTCTATCACCCTAAAGGAAGCCCTGTTCTTCCTCAGCAATCCCCATCCGCCCGATGCGCCTCCATCTGGGGTCTCCTGGCCTGCACGAGTCCCATCCATGCAATCATACCCCATGGGGCCTGTGTGTCTGACTTCCCTCCCTGAGTGTTGGGGGTCAGGGTCGCTCCACGTGGGGACGAGTGTCAGGGCATCCTGTGCATGCGGGGACGCTTGGTGGGTAGACACCCAGAGGCATCTTCGGCTTTGATGGAGCTCAGGTTCCTGGTTTCCCCGGGGGGTCAGGAGGGCTGGTTTCCTGGCTCCCGCACTGAGGTGCCCTCCCGGCTGCGGGCAGGGTCCTGTCCCCAGGGGTTGAGTGCTGGCCTTGCTGTGGGGGAGGGTCCTCAGGGCCGCAACTTCCCTACCACACTCCTGCCGCCCACCCAGATTCTCTCCTATCTGGAACATTCTGCGCAGTCTCAGCCTCCCACCCCTTTAGGTCTATCCCGACGCATTTGATTGTCGTCACTGGTGGTGGCCGGGACCTTTTCCTCAGCCGGTCCAGGCAGCCTGCCGGTGCGGTGTTGACCGCCCCTCCAAAGCGCGGCGAAATCCTTCACGCGGGAACTCCCGCGGGAAGCAGGGGTCTGAGGGCGCTTTCTCCGCAGGGCCGCCAGCTTCTGTCAAATGACGATGGGCGCAGCGGCTGTGCTATGTAAACAGCGAGATGGCCTCCAGAAACGCGGAGCAGGGCTTTCCATGCCACAGGCAGGGACCCTTGTCCCTGATGTGAGCTGGAAGGGCGGCGGCTGTCCCAGGCCGCCAGCGCCGTCAGTCGTGGGGGTTAGTAAGGACCCTCCGCGTGCCTCGAGGTCACGGACGTGGGGCCGCATCGCGCACCGGCCCTGTTCTAGGGCGCACTTGCCTGGGAAACGTCAGAGGTTCGCAGAGGAGACAGCACCCCTGCTCCCCGCGGCTTCCGGCCCCAGGCCTTTCAGGGTTTGGGGCGTTTCTGGTGTGCGGGGACTGAGGGCTACCCCGCGGGGCAGGGGCGCTGTCGGCGGCGTCCAGGTGGGGAGCGGGCACCGGCCCGGGCCGGTGGGGCAGGGGCAGGGTCCGAGCCTCGTGCTGCCCGCAGGCGGAGTTCGCCATGTTCAGCGGGACGCACGTGGAGCGCGACTTCGTGGAGGCGCCCTCGCAGATGCTGGAGAACTGGGTGTGGGAGCGCGAGCCGCTGCTGCGCATGTCCCAGCACCACCGCACGGGCAGCGCCATCCCCCCGGAGCTGCTGGACAAGCTCATCGAGTCCCGGCAGGCCAACACAGGTGCGGCGGGCGGAGGGGCCAGCCGGGCGGGGAGGGGCGCCGGGTCTGAGCCGCTGCCCGCCCCCGCCCAGGCCTCTTCAACCTGCGCCAGATCGTGCTGGCCAAGGTGGACCAGGCCCTGCACACGCAGACGGCCGCTGACCCGGCTGACGAGTACTCCCGCCTCTGCCGCGACATCCTGGGGGTCCCCGCCACGCCAGGTCGGTCGGGCCGCCATGGGGGGCGGGGGGTGCCCAGTGCTGGACGCGGAGTGTCGCCTCCGGCCAAGCCCCTCCATCCTCCAGTCTACTGGGGCGGGCGGGCGGGCGGGCCATCCCCCTTCTGCCACCTGCGGCGCGTGCCTGACGGCCCCTCCCCCCGCCCCGCTTGGGGAAGCGTCTGGAAGGTGTTTCCGCCTGGCCAGCAGCGCCCCGCGCACGAGGGCCCCAGCCCATGGCAGCGGCCTTGAAAGCTTGGGGACCCTTTTGTCCTGCCCGCCGCAGGCGGGGGAGGGCGCTGTCCGGCCCTGCCTTCTGGAAGCCTCGGCCTGCCCGCTGCTGTGGGGTGCCCGTGGCGGGGCCGCTCTGAGCGCCAGGCCGCAGGGGACCTCACAGCTCGGCTCTGCCCCAGGAACCAACATGCCGGCCACCTTCGGCCACCTGGCGGGCGGCTACGACGCGCAGTACTACGGTTACCTGTGGAGCGAGGTCTACTCCATGGACATGTTCCACACGCGCTTCAAGCAGGCGGGGGTCCTCAACCCGCAGGTGAGCGCAGCCGCGGCCCCTCCGCCCCGCCCCGCCCCCCGGGAGGGTCCACTCCCGCGCGCGCCTGCTGGAGGCCGGCGGGCAGCCGCTCAGCGCCCGGTGCCCCCGCAGGTGGGCATGCATTACAGGACCTGCATCCTGGGCCCCGGCGGCTCCCAGGATGCCTGCGACATGTTGAAGCTCTTCCTGGGCCGCGACCCCAAGCAGGACGCCTTCCTTCTGAGCAAAGGGCTCCAGGTGGGGGACAGCGAGCCGCCGGCCTGCTGACGCCGGCTGGCCCTCCGCATCCCGCCCTGGTGCCTTAGCTCCAGCGCAGTGTGGGGGCTGGGGGCGGGGCGGCCTGGCCTCGCGGGTGGGCGCCCCCTTCCGGGCGCCCCGCGGTGTCCTGGGGCCCCCTCAGGACCTGGTGTCGATGCCCCGGAGCACCCCTTCCTGCCTGGGCAGTTCCGAAGAAAGACGGTTCTGGTGGAAATGCAGCCATTAAAAGTAGGAACACAGGGTGCTGGCCCGTCCCTGACCCGCCGCTGTGCCCAGAGGGTGGGGCCGTGGTGGGCCCAGGTGGTGGTGGGCACACGTGCGCCGGCCCGCGCCAGGGCTCTGGGAGTCCCGCGCAGGGAGGGGTTTCCAAGGGACCCGCCCCCTCGCCCCCACAGTCCAGTCGCTCACAAGTGTGTTTCCTGCCCGCCCCCGCCTGCGTGATTCTGGAAGAGTCCTTGCCTCTGCGCGTTGAAGGGCGGGGGCCAGCTGCAGGCGGGTAGGAGTTAGGAAAGCGACCCCAGGACGGCGTGGGGCCCCTCCCTTGGTCTGGGCACCCGGGTTTCTTTCCTTTTCGGCCTTGAGCTCTTGGAGCCCAGCCTCCCGCTCTTAGCCCTCACGGGACACCCCTCCACGACAGGGTCAGTGACCACCGGGTTCTTACTCGCTTTCTGAGGCCCAGGCAGCTAGCTTTCGCGTCCTCGCCTCTGGGGACAGCCTGCCGCCCCTCACTCGTCGGTCATGGCCGCTGAGCGACTTGGGGACGGGGCAGTGCCATCTACCGCCCCCGCCCCCCCCCCCCAGCCCCAGCGCCACCTCTGTCTGGAGATGGATGCGGGTCCAGGCATTGCGGCCTTGGCTTAAGCAACCCGGGACCCGCCTGCTCCCCACGCGCGATGTGGGTCTTGCAGCGGGCCGGTGGGGCTGGGGGCGGGGGGCGCCGCAGGGCCTCGTTCTCAGTCCCCAAAGTGCAGGCCTGCGCTGCCCGCCGGTTCACGCGGTGTGTGTTCCCCGAGGTGTCTCCAGTCACTCGGAGCTGTGGCCGATGGTCCCTGAGACCGAGCTGGGGTCCTAGTCCCAGAGCAGGGCGGCACCTGGGCATGGGGTGTGGCTGAGGGCGCCTTTGTCAGCCCCCTTGGGGTCCTGATGGCGCAGAGGACGGCGCCTGTGGCTCCCTCCCCAGGAAGAGAGGAGGGAGAAACATTCCACAAAAGGACTCAGCATGGATGTGTGACCTCTAACCTTTCTGTACAGACCTTTCCCTGCCTTTCGGTGGCCCCAGATGCACAGCGGGTGCCCCATCCAGCGGAGTAAAGGCGAAGGGACTCCCGGTGTCCCTCACACCTGTGGTTTCTGTCCCACCTGCCTCCGGTCGCGCCCAGGGGCTCCTGGGACTTGGGGAGCAGCAATGCACCGGAAGCCCCACGCCTCACACGAGAGGCTGTACTGGGGGCCCACGCGACGGGTTCGGCCGGAGACAAGCCTGATGCCGCAGGGCCGGGCTGCACTCCCGCGGGGCACAGCGCTCCAGGCTGCCCCCTCCGGCCGGCCCGAGTGCCGCCTTTAAACTGCTCCTCAGCCCCTCGGGGGCAGGAAGACAGGGGAAGAAGCGTTTATTTTATTCGGTTGTTCACACTGGGCTACCTGCGCCGCCTGTACCTGAACCCAGGTTTTGGGGGCGGCCCTAGACTGCGCCCAAACCCTCCGCCACCAGGGGGCGCCAGAATGCCTTTTAAAATCCAGATGAGCGTCACCTAACACAAGACAATGTTTTCTTTCGGGGTGTACTCCCCCGATTCCAGGGCTGGACCCCAAGTCCTTGGGCTTTACATGGTCTGCACCTCCGCCACCAGAGGTCGAAAACGTTAAAAATGTAAAGTGAACTATGGAGTGTGTGAACCTACCACGTCTGTCTAGTTCTAGAACCTTCCCATCACTCAAGATAAGGCCCTGTATCCACTAAACAATTGCTCCCCTTCCTTCTGTTCTGGACCCTGAGCTCCCCCTCCATCTGGGGGTCCCCTGTCTTGCATGTCCCCACCTGTGGACTCAGCCCCGGAGCCTGTGTGTCTGGGTCTCTCCCTGAGCGCTGCAGGCTCGGAGGCCCTCCACGTGGGGACAGGTGTCAGGGGGTCCCTGGCGTGTGCGCAGGAATGCTCTGGGTGGGTGAGTGGACACACGCTCCCTTCATCAGTTGGGTTGTCCCACCTTTTGTTAAGAGGCTTCCCCTGGTGGAAGAGCGGTTGGGTCAGCTGCCTCCTACCGAGTGCAGTCCATGTGCATCCATCCCTAGACCCTGGTTTCATGTCTCAGAACAAGCAAGATCGCCAACTAAATAAGCAACTAAACAGGTAGAACAACTGAATAAAATAAATGCTTCCTCCCCTCTCTGCCTTCTCACCTTCATTTCTGCTGCACCTTTCCTTAAAATATGAAGTGTTGGTGCCCCCTGGCGGAGCAGCGGCGGGGCGCAGCCCACATTCCTCCCAAGGTCCCAGGGTCACGGCCGGGCCAGGGGCTACCACGATGAGCAACTCAGTACAATCAATAAAGTGCTGCTTTCTCCTCCCTGCCTGCCGGTCTCTGCTCGCCTTCCTTCTGCCTGCACCTGTCCTTTCCAAAAACAAAGTGTTGCAAGAGCCCTTCGTCGGTCTTGCTGATACTCTTGGAACGTGGCGTCCATCTCGTCGCTGAGATCGGGCACTGCGGGCCGGGCTTCCTCGCTCTCTGTGCCCTGGAACAGTTTGTGTGCTCTCTCTTTTGGGGGAGAAACTTAAGATTCTGCCTAGTTTCATGTGACAGTAATCCGACTACAGTGACCCAAATCCAGTCTTTCCCCTCAAATAACGAGACTTTCTCCAGATCGACCGTTCAGGGCTGGTGTTAATGACCCCGTCCTCCGTGGCATTTGTCCTCGTGGCTGCGAGGTGACTGCTGCTCAGGCAGGTACCGCAGAGAAGAGGAAGATGGAAAGCGAAGTCGAGGGCAGATTCAGAAAGACAGGAGGAGGCGCCCCTTGGTGGAGCAACGGTTGGGTCAGTCGCCTCCGAAGGCGCGCAGACCACACACTCTTGGGTTTGAGTCCCCGGTGAGGGGGGAACCACCAGTGTGAACCACTAAATAAAAATAAAGTGCCGCTTCTCCCTCCTCTCTCCCTGCCTGCCTGCCTTCATTCCTGCGGAACCTCGCCTTTAAACAAAGAGATCCGCCTCGAAGAGTAGTTTGGGCAACCACATTCTGGGCCTCGGTTTCCCTCAGCGTTGGCTGCAGCTCCAGAAGCAACCTGCGCCACTGCCCCGAGCTCGCGCAGGAAAAGAGGAAGGAGTTTGGGAAATGCCCCAGGCCCTTTGCACATGCCTCGCCTCGGCACAGACTTTCAAGGCTCACAGCCTCTCTGCCTTCGTCGCCCTGCTCCAATACCAGGAACTCGGAGTAAGTCGTTGGCACCTCTGCCTAAAACGCACCTCTCTGCCATGAGAAACTCTTCTCAGCTGGCGAACCGGTGCAGTATTGACTTGTGTTCTCCCTGCTTTCTGCGGACACCCCGCCCCGCCCCATGTACCTCCTCCTGGGTGCACTGCTTCCTCTCCTGAGCACGAGCTCCACCCAACTGTCTCAGAAAATGTTTGCAGCATGAACGGGAGGATGCAGCGCCTTGTCGGCCAGCAGGTGGCGAGCCTGCTCCAGATACCGGTCTTCAGGGCTCAGGTGCCCGCTGGTCTTCCGTGAGACCATGTCGTCGCCAACTCCACTCTAGTCCAAGAGCAGTGCAGTATGGGCCACGGGTCACTGCAGGCCTTCTGGCAGCCCACAAAAAGGGAAACGGGACGTTAAGGTGGATCGAAGAATGTGTTGAGTTGTTCGTCGTGGTGGTGCATGGCCCCCGGATGTGAACCTGGGTCTTTCGGATGGATGTGGACTGCACCCGCTGGAGGTGGCGGACCCAACCGCTACTCCACCAGGACACACCATCTTTTTTTTTCTTTTTTTTAAATAAAAATGTTAGACAAATCCATGC
This sequence comes from Solenodon paradoxus, assembly GCA_004363575.1. Taxonomy (NCBI): domain Eukaryota; kingdom Metazoa; phylum Chordata; class Mammalia; order Eulipotyphla; family Solenodontidae; genus Solenodon; species Solenodon paradoxus. The sequence continues at coordinate 80,770 of RJWH01004587.1, read as the reverse complement.
AGCCATCAGGACCTTCCACATGGGTGTTTATTCTGTTGGAACCAAAGCCACTTGAAGACTAGATTCCCACTCTAGGCTTGGAACACATAGGCAGTAACTGCGGGAAAAGCCCAGTCCATGGGCCGGAGTACCTGGGGAGCCTATGACAGTCACGACCCCGACATCTGTAAATATGTCACATAAAACCACGTCAAGTGCAAGAGACCACACTTGTCATGGAGGAAATGCTGTTAGCTTCCGAGGATGCAGAGAGAAGGAAAAGTGAGGGAAAGTAAGTGAGAAGGAAACAGTACCGAGAAGAGAAAATATATATCATTTTTTGCCCTCGTACTTTCAATGAAGTCTTATTTATTAGCTGTCTATAACATTACTATCATAATAAATACATTTTACATGTGTATATTTTAAGGAATAAAGGCGAGCAGGCGGGAAGAGAAAAGGAAGCATTTATTTATTTGCTTGCTCATCTTTGCTGTTTGCCCTCAGTCCCAGAACTGACCCCAGATCCTTGGGTTGTCGGTGGCTTACACAGACCAGGAGTCGAGGACTTAAACCCCAAGCCACCAGGGTGTCCCCTGTTTTATATTAATTTTCATATTACAGGAGCATAGTATTGCTCTGTAAAGTATTATTAAATATATATAATTTTTGCATCTTACTGCACTATTAATATTTAGCATGATCACACAAATCAACATTACTGACAAATAACAAAACAGTTATGCAACTTAGTAAGTGGTAATAATTGAAACAATAACTTATTAATCGTCAACAAGAATACGGATCATTTTATTTCTCCCCTCCCCGGGGAGGGGGGGCGGGGAAGACAGGTGGCGCATGCGCCTGAGCGGCGGCCCTGGCGCGTGCGCGCGCCGCGCGGACGTCCGTCGAGGGGGCGGAGCGCGGAGGACGTGCGCGGCCGCAGGAGGAACGTCAGCCCAGCGGAGGCCCCACCTCCCGCGTCGCTCCCGGAGCCTCCTGGGACTTGTAGTTCGAGACCTTGTGGCGTGCAGTCGCAGTGTCGCTGCCGAGCTGCGCGCACCTTCCCCGGCTTGCGGGATGCCGGTCACCCCCACCGCGCCCTGGACGGTACCCCGGAGGCTGACCCGCCCCCAGTTTTCCTAGTGCTGAGCTACAGAAACCCTCTTCAAGTATTTGAATTAAAAAAAAAAAAAAAGGAGTCTGTTCCCTGTTCTCAGTCAGTGGGCGAATGCGGGTGTCCCCGCGTCGGAGTTCCCCTCTCTCCCACTCAGCGTGGCGGCGTCCAGGACCTCTGCCCTCAGAGGGTGACGCACAAGTTCCCCGAGAACAGTGGGACGCTACCCCAGGGGTGACCCTGCACCCAGCAGACACTGGTGTGGTCTGGGGACACCTGTGGTTATCACACGGGGGATGCGCCTGGCGCTGAGCGCGCGGGGCGGGGAAGCTGCTGACTCCCATAGGGAACAACCAAGCTCGCCCCACGGCGGCCGCCTGAGGACGAGGCCCGGGCTGACCCATTAGCATTGTGATTCTAGTCCCTTCTAGTCTGTAGTTGCCTAGACTTTCCTGGGAGTGGAGAAAGGACGCGTTTTGGTGCGGTGCACATCGCAAGAGAAGACCCTGAGTGGGGTGACACCCACGTGAGCGAGGAGGGGCCCATGAGACTGAAATAGCTAGGAAGGCTCTGGACCATGGCCAGGAGATACCATCTAACGTCCCAAGAGCAAAGAAGGAACCCAGGGTGTGTTTTGTGCAGCAGGAATGAAGGCGAGCAGGCAGGCAGGAAGAGAGGGGGAAGGAACTTTTATTTATTTAATCAAGTTGTTCATCTTGGACCCCCCACTTTAGCCAGACTGGCTGGAGCCAGACAAGTGATCTTCAGACTCACTTCTCGGGGGTTGGATTGACCACTTTCACATTCTGTAGGTAAATTGAATTTTGTTTTCCTTGTTTTCAACATGTTTTTTTTTTTTTTTTAAGTGCAAGCAGGAATGAAGTCAAGCAGGCAGAGAGGGAGAGAGAGGAAGAAGACATATTTTCCTTTTATTTCCATTTAGTGGTTCACACTGGTTATTTCCCCCCTTCACCTGGGACTGGAACCCAGGGGGATGTGGCCTGCGTTCCTTCAGAGGTGGTTGACCTAAACGCTGCTCCACCAGGGGGGAGGGGCACCAGCACTTTTCATTTGTCAAAGAAGGTGCAGGCAGGAATGAAGGTGAGCAGGCAGGCAGGAAGAGAGAAAGAAGAAGTGTTTATTTATTTTACTTCCTTGTTCATCCTGGTCGTTCCCCCCACCCCAGGATGTGAACCCAGGTTCTTGAGATGGATGTGGACTGTGCTCCATCGAAGGCAGCAGACCCAGCTGGTCCTCCACCAGGACTCATTATCTCTGGCCCAGTTTTATTATGGCTCCAGCGATGTCCCTTGTCACTCTAGGCATGCCTTCTGCGTTCCCTGATTATAGCAATAGCAGATACTGTTACTGACATGAACTAAAGATCTCTCCCATGCAAGGTAGTCTTGATTCTTACCATTTAACAGAGGAGGAGGCCGTGTCCTGAAAAGGCCAGTCATCTGCCCATGGGTCCTTGGAGTGCACAGCCATGCATCATGCCAGATTTTGGAATAAGCCCCGAATAACCAGTGAGAATGACATACTTGCAAATCCAGAAGCTAGAATCACCAGCTCAGTAAGGAACAGGGGACATGTTTCCATCAGACCTGTGTGCTGGGCACGCTTGGCTGTGCTTTAAAGCGAGCTCAGAGTCTGTTCGTGCTTCTGGTTGTGAGCCAAAGACAAATAACCTCGGGGCTCTGGGAGAACCCAGCCACTGGGCTTTGTACCTGCTCCATCCGAGCTCCTGGTACTGGACTTCACTGGCCCAGTTCCCTGGCGAGGATCGGCCAAAAGACGCAGATGGAGATTCCTTCGACAAGGAGAGGTTTATTGCTTGCGGCAGGTAAGGAGACAGGGAGCGCATGCTGTGTGTGAACCTGATAAATAGGTGGAGACCAGGATGGTCAGGACCTTCAGTCAGAGAGAGAGAGACTGTTGGTCCCCTGATCCCAGCTTTTCTATCCTCTCACTCTCTCCCGAGTTTCTCATTCTCCCGCGATGCCCTTCTTCACCCCTGCTCCCAGGAAGCGGTCCCTGCAGGAGATTAGACTGAAAAGGGAAGAGTTAACTGATGAGAATGTGGTTTTGAGGAAGAGCGACCTGGTGATATGAAGCTCATTCATTTCCCCAGAGAAGATGGGGAACACAGTCAACTTGAGAAGAATCGCAAAGGCCCCCACAAGTGTTGGCAGCAGAGGATGTACATCCAAGTAAGAGTTCCTACAGGGAATGCCTTGGGGAAAAGTGACCGTCTAAGCTCGCATGTTTTCTCACAGGGAGGTTCTGGAGGAAAACACTTCCATGACTGTCACCCTGCTCTTGAGAGTCTGGTGTCAGAGTCATTCTTAAGTCATCCACCAACAGGACAGACAGACCAGAGGCCCAGTGAAAGTAATGCAGGTAGAAAAGACCGCAGGCAAGATAGTTACTTTATGCAACATGACAGGGAGCACGCTTCTGTAAATACGGGAGCACATAATCACGACATGGCTCCTAACTCTGTACAACAAAATCAGTACAGTGGAGAAGCCATATGAATGTTGGCAGTGCAGAAAAGCATTTAACTAGAGGCATTCCCTGAGTGAACATCAGAGAATTCACACAGCAGAGAAACCCTATGGATGTCCGGAGTGTGAGAGAGCCTGTACACACAGCTCCACCCTCACCCAACATTTGAGAACGCACATGGGAGAGAAGCCCTATCCCTGCAGGGACTGTGGGAAAGCCTTCAGCAGAATTTTGTCTCTCAGCCAGCATCAGAGGATTCACACAGGAGAAAAGCCCTATACCTGCCAAGACTGTGGGAAATCCTTCTGCCAGAATGCCTACCTGATTTTTCACAGAAGAACACGCACGGGCGAGAAGCCCTACACATGTTTTGTTTGCAGAAAGGCCTTCAGTGACCATTTGTCTCTCAACCAGCACGAGTGGACGCACACTGGCCAGAACCCCTGTGAATGTCATCGGTGTGGATGAACCTTCAGCAAGAAGTCTTCCCTCATCAGGCAGAAGAGAACACATCTAGTCCAAAAACCTTTAGAACCATCGATTGTGAAAGAGCTTTCTATCAGAGCAGCCACCTCCTTGGATTTTAGAGCTAGTTTACTGCCTTGTTAAGTACTTTACTTAATTTTTTTAAAGGACCGGTGCAGCAGAAATGAAGGTGAGCAGGCAGGCAGGAAGAGATCAGAGGAAGAAGCATTTATTTTATTTAGTTCATCTTGGTTGTTTGCCTGACCCTGGACACGAATCCAGGTCCCTGGGATGTACGTGGGCTGCACTCATCTGGAGTTGATGGACCTAACCACTACTCCACCAGGGTACGACCATAAAGTCCTTTTAAACATTCAGCCACATGATCATGGTGAGACTTTGCCTTTCCGATGTGTGATGTAAAAAGAAGTAAGCCTTTATCATACTCTTGAAGAAAAGCACTGAGGTTTGTGTCTGAGAAATGACCTTTGAATGAGTGAAATTGCCAGTTGTCCAGTGAGTTCCTTCCTCTTGGGAAAGATTGGTTGATGGGAACACTAATTTGGAATGGGATTTTGCTAAGCGTGATCACATCAATTTGGGTGTTGAAATCAATTCTGGATCAACTTTTTGTTTCTAGAATCAACCTTTTTCGTTCAGTAGTCTACTTCATCATTCCACCCTGGTGGGTACTTTGCTAGGTCCTAAATTATTTCTGGTAATGACAGCTCAGGCTCAGGCAGAAAGCCCTTCAGATGGGAAGCAGAAAATAAAAGAGTGTAAGATGCTCTGTATAATTCTATCCAACGAAGTTAGAATATATAAAGGGTGGGGGGCAAAAATCAGAGCAGTGAACAGTGTGTTGTTAATAGTCTCTGCTTATGTTTGATTTTCTGCTTCTCCTTTTCATGTGATATGATTGATCGGACAATAGGTCACTGAAGATCATTCTGACAATAGGTGAAAATCAAACCATTCCAAGGGATGTTGAGTGTCATTGTTCAGTCAGGGAGGACTGTGGATACTAAGGGGGCAAGAATACAGTGCAGTGGGTATTGGGACATGGAGGGGCTGGAGTGACCTTAATTGTCCTGGGAAAATTCTGTGAGATGTACTTGCCTCAGTAGAGACCACGAGTGCTAACAGGCACCACCATCATCCATGTGTATTCTACTTACCTATCTTCATGATACCTCTCTGGAATTTCTTAGGCTTCCTCATTTAGCCTCAAAAATAGTAACTTCATATTTTCATGTTATCAAAGGGGAAGCAGAAATAAAGGTGCCCACATTCAATCAGAAAGTAGGGGAATCTGGGTTTCGCCTGGAGCAGCTTGGACAAGACCAGTGCCACACTTACTAACAGGGATGCAGGGATACATACAGCAGAGCTGAGCTTCTCCAAATTCTTCAAAGTCACCCAACTTTCCTGGGAATCTCCCCCTTTTTCCTGGAGCTAACAAGGAGGTGATTTGTCAGCTCTTTCTTCTAATGGGGACCAGGTCCCATGAATATTGTCTTTCCCTAAAAGAGAGACAGACCCCTTTCTCTGGAGTCTGTGAAAACCCAGCTGGATTGATGGGTAAATTCCACAAAGGTCCTTATGAACTATCTTGAACTGAGGGCAAAATGCATGTGGGGGCATGTATTTTCTGTAGCTTCCCATCGTTTTCCTAGGAAGAGTTGACTTCTAAGTGTCATAAGTGCACTGTCTTTCAGACTGATCGCTCCCTCCCTCCAACAATGACTTCTTGAAAACTTGAATTCCATATTGTGCCAGGTAGCTATGGATGAGACAGATGAGGTGTCAGCCTTCCCAGAACATGGAACCCAGTGGTGAGGGTGGAGGGAGCTTCATGGACATGTGACCTAAGGTTCCCCCTTCAGAAGTATCCTGGAATTAGTTGAAGACTCTGCTGTATCCATATAGATGTTCTGAATGATTTTAAGCAAGAACCCCATCCTGTGTTTTCATTTTTCTGTGATGCCTACATGTTCTGAAGGCCAGCACCATCAGCTCAAGGGAGAGATGTTCAACCAGTAGCCAAATACTGTAAATAATGACAGATTTTTGTGGGTGCTATGGAGAGCAGAAACGGGATGCTGCTGTGATAGGTGATATGAGAAGGACTAATCTCAGGGTCATTCCAAGGGCCTGATATTTAATTTGAGACTTAAGTCATCAGGGCGACCACACTGAGGGATTTAACCAGAGGACAGTCTCAAGTTAGCTTTATTTTCCCCCCACATGTGGTGACTTGAGAGTCATGTAAAACATATTGATCATTTTTATTTCAATTTGTCTGACTCAAAAGTATTTTTTTTTTTAAGGAAAGGTATAGGCAGGGAGAGAGAGGAGGAAGAACAATTAATGATTTTGTTTAGTTGTATTTAGTTGCTCTTCTTGGTTCTTTCCCCCTCTTGCCCTGGGACATGAACACAGGAACTTGGGAGGTCTGCAGATGATGTCTGGTCTTATCTACTGAGCCACCAGGGGACACTGACTCAAAAGTCTTTCAAAAGATTTTTTTTTTTTTTTTAACTTTTGGATGTTTAAATATCTTTTTTCCCTCTCTTTAAATGTGTTTTCCTTTTTCTTGTCATATTGTGTTGGCTCCAGGACAGTGTGGAATATGACTATTGAGAAGGGACCATAGAGTGTGGGTTTTTCACAAATGTCCATCATCTTTATGATGAAATTTCTATTTCTCTTATGCAGGGGTCTGAGAATGTATGCGCTCCCTTGAATCTTTGAAATGTACTGAGGTTTGCTCTGTGATCACGTTTGAGAAGCGCTTCTGTGATCTTGAGATGATACATTCATGGTGTTTGTGACTTGGAATCTGACTTGTCTGTCACATTATCCCATTATGTTTCAAATAGTTTCTACCCTCTTGGCTAGGGCTAGAGTGAGCTCTGCCCCTTTAGGTTTATGGAATTAAATAACAGTTTGTGGCCACACCCTGGTGGTTCAAGTGTGAAGTCTGTGACCCCAACATGGTTCCTATAAAACCCAAGGACCTGGGTTGATGGCCTGGAGCCCAGGCGGGGTGGAAGTAATAACCAACACTTCTTCCTTTTTCTTCCTTGCCTACCTGCCGACTTGCCTGCATTCCTGCCTGCTTCCTCCTTTAAAAAAAATGTGGCACCCCTTGGTGGAGCAGTGGTTAGGCCATTCACCTCTGAGGGAGCACAGCTCACATCCCCCTGCGTTCGAGTCCTGGGTGAGGGGGAAACAACCAGTATGAACAATGAAGTAAAAATAAAATAAAACGCTGCTTCTTCCTCTCTTCCTGTCTGCCTACTTGCCTTCATTCTTGCCTGTACCTGTCCTTAAAAAAAGAAAACAAAAAAACCAGTTACCCTATGATGTTTGTACAACGATTAAATTACCCTGCGATGCATTTTTCAGGACCTGTCCTCATTAATGTTATTAATCAGTTTTAGTAATCAGTGGTGCTCAAATTTCATGTCAGGAGTTTCCAGATTGAATAAGTCAGAGGTGAACTCCAGTAATGCACATTTTTATTTCTATTTGCTTTATTTTTTAAAATTTTTAACAAGCATTTTTTTTAAAGCACATTTTTAACAAGCACACCGGCTGACTTCACGGACACGCTTTCTCCTTCAATTACATTTTGAGAAAAGCTGCTTATCTTTAATTATCTGTAAGATTGTTGGTCAGAGATAATTAGCTTCAGAGAATTAAATTACAGTTTTCTGTTGCTGTTGAACTGAAGTTCTGTATTTTCTGTTATTTTGGGGTAGGGGGATGTTCTTGTTTTGCCTTTGCTTTTTTCCTTTTCTTTGGGTAAATAAGTCATGACAGGTCTTCACTGTGAATTATACCCTTGCTCATTTAGAAGTGATCTCTTTGCTTTTTTTTCCTCCCAAAAGGAAAAGTGCAGGAATGAAGGGGAGCAAGCAGGAAGGAAGAGAAAGGAGGATGAAACATTTTATTTTATTTTTATTTAGTAGTTCACACGGGTTGTTTCTCCCACGCCCGGGACTCAAAACCAGGGGTATGTGGCCTGCGCTACTTCGGAGGAGAATGACCTAACTACTGCTCCACCAGGCAATGCCTCTTTGTCTGCTTTAAATAATTACCAGCATCGCCTCTACTTTTTAAGCAAATTTTTATTTGATTCTGGTATACTTTTTCACCACCTCTGAACTGCAAGTTTTTAAATTCCTCGTGTCTCATATTTTTAGCACACAGTTGGATTTTTAGAGTCCTCCTTTGTTTTTGTTTTTAGTTTTTAAAAGAAAGCTGCATGCAGGAATGAAGGTGAGCAGACAGGAAGGAAGAGAGAGGAGGAAGAAGCACTGATTTATTTTACTGAGCTGTTCATCTTGGTGGTTCTTCCAGCCCAGGGATGTGAATCCAGGTCCTTGGATGTATGTGGACTGCGCTTGGCCGGAGGCAGGGGACCCAACTATTCCTCCACTGGGGCACCCCACCCTCTGACAATTACGAATCCTAGAGACCCATGCAAGGACCCAGTCTTAAGGCAGACTTCCAAATTCCAGGATGACTTTTTGAGCTTTGTATTCATTATTAACCCATCTTTTTAAAAAAGTATGCAGTCATAATTCAATGATTTATAAACCCCCTGAGGAATTTATTTTTAGCTCAAAGCTTCTTGTAACACTAATGGAAACACTAATTTGATTCAAAAGCCCATACAACCTCTTTGCAAACCATAAAAGATGAATTTTTAAAGTTCATTTTGTAAATAAAATGAGTAATATCAGAGTTGGGCATCCGCTAACTCAAACGAATGTTTTCTGAAAGGAGTCGGTAGGATAAATGCATTAGGATTTTTTAGACCCTGTTTATTGTCTTTAGAATGATTTCTGCAAATGGAGAGCTTTTCTGGGTTGTTTTACATCCGTTATAAAATAGGGAAGCTGAGACCCTGGTGGAGCAGCGATGAGGTCAGCGACCTCGGAAGGTAACACAGGCCGCACACCCCTCGGTTCGAGTCCCCATCCCCGGTCCCTGTCTGGGGGGAGGGGGGGGGATGGCCAAGATGAACAATTCAATAAAAATACAATAACGATGCTTCCTCCTCTCTTCCTGCCTGCCTGCTCACCTTCATTCCCGTCTACACCTTTCTTTAAAAAACCTGGGGGAAAGGGGGCTGGTGGGGGGGATGTGGGCAAGTACTTTAGACAAAGAAATAAAACCCTTAAAAACTATGAAAGTCAAAATACACATAACATGAGATGTATCATTTAACCATTTTTAAGAGCAGAATTCAGTGTTATTAGATGTATTCATAGGGTACCTTTCCAAAATATAGAGGAATTGGCTTTAAAAATATGATAGTAATTTCTTTGTAATGCAAAATGTACACCTCAGTGTTTAAACATCTCATGCCAGTGGCTGAGTTGAGAAGCGACCTTCGGGGCCCCTTCCCATCAGGGGCAAAAGACCCCGACCAGAGATCCGACCTCAAAGGTGGGAGTAGGGACTGAGAGCTGGGACCTTCTCCGCCCCACCCCGTGTCTAAGGTCTCAGTAGGTCTCGGCCTAGCACCCCGTGACGTCACTGTCTTTGTTCTTGACAAAGGCAGGGACTCACGTAACCACGCCCCTGGGACCCCTAACCCCAGAGGTGACCCGCTGACAAGTCTTAGCTTGTTCCCTCCTGCCCTGTCTTGCTACTGCTCGTAACACAGGGAGCCTGGTGGGTTAACTGAGTCAGGACTTTCCGGTCCAAGCGTCAGACGCAGCAGGGGATGCCGTCTGACGTCCAGACCGCAGCCCGCTTCCAGCCCACCTTCCCGGCCCGGCTGGGTCCTGGCAAGGAGGCGGGGCAGGGAAGGGTTGAAGCCGACAACTGGCATTTCCGCCCGGAGCTTGCGCGTGATCGCAATTCAACCTAACACGTTGCTAGGAGGGGGCGGACGGAACAGTCGCCCAATCAAGGACGCCTGACTCTGGAGCACTATCCAATCAGAGACTCAAGGCGCGGCCCAATTACGGGAGTTTGGAGGCGGGTTTAGGGGTTCCGTCCAATCAGAGCTGAGGACGGGTGACGCCCGGATCCCGCGTGGACGTCGCTCGGGCGCTTGAGCGCGGCTGCCGGGCGCTGCTGCGGGGCGTCCGGTCCTCGCGCGGGGAGGCAGTCGGACCGGCGATGGTGAGTGCTGCGGACTGGCCGAGGCCGGGAGGGGTGCGTCGGAACCGGTCGGAACCGGTTGGAAGTGGTGGGTGGGCCTGGGTCTCCAGTGTCTGCGCAAGAGTCTCCGCCCTAGGACGTGGGGAGGGGTCCCGGCGCTCTGTCCCCACCCGCTTTGGGGACTGGGGGCTCCGACCCTGTTTCCGCACCTTGACGTGGGGAGGGGTCCGTCTCCCTGCCCCAGCCCCGCCTGCGTCTGGGGTTCAGGGCAGCCTGGGGGTCCCGGATGCGCACAGCTGTCACTCCCCGGGGGTCCGGGATGATCAGCCCCTGGTGGGCCCCTCCCAGAGGCCGTCCGTCTGGGGATGTTGGGCTAGGAGGGCCCCTGATCGGCCCTAGGTCCCTACCTGACCCCAACCCCAGTGCCCATTTCCAGAAGGAAGTTTCGTGGTCAGGTGAGCCGACGCCCTCTTGATGGAAATGAGAGAAACAGGTCCTGGCCTGGGAGAAAAACTGACCTGAAGGACGAGGATGGGCTCCCGATCTGCAAAGCAAAGATGCACTGGGGACACGGAGGGGGGCAGGTGCCAGGGTCCTTTGTTCAGGGTAGGATGACCGAACTTGACCCTTGAGTCCCGTTCTGTGCACAGGATTTGACAAACCTCCCTAGGTTTGTCACCTGGGAAAGGGGTATTCAGATGTAAGAGTGAAGGTAAGGTCAGTTCTTTCCCAAAGGGTGAATTTCAGGACAAAGAAGAGGTGTTACATTCAATTGGTTAAATATTGAATTTAAACATACCCCCCCCCACTTGATCTGAGCCCAACCTAACACATTGCGAGGGAGGGACAGACTGGAAAATCGCCCAATCAGGGATGCCTGACTATGTGCTAGCCAATCAGGATGCTGTCCAATTACAGGCATTTGGGGGCGGGGTTCGGTGTTCTGTCTAATCAGCTTTAGTCAGCTCCCGGGGTCTGTTTTGAGCCACATGCCAGTGGGATTCCCAAGGCTTATCCTTGAAAGTCCTGGGGAAAAGGATGGCGGGGAACCGGTAACACCGCCACGACCCCCATAGAACAGCGGAGAAATGAGTGCATTTCCACAAGGAGTCGTCATTGAATTGATTCATTAGAACGAGTCACCAAAATGTCTGTTATTTTCCTTGGCAGGGCGAGGAGTTGTGACAGGAACTAAAACTGTTCTCTCTTCCCTGCTCCACACTTGGCTTCGGTCTCCAGTAAGTTGATTATTGACCGAGGAAGAGGTGGGACTATAAGGCAGGCTCCTTACTTCAAAGCAGTATGTCACTGTCATATATTAGAATGCCTGTCATTTGTGCTTGGCGAGCCCCGACAGTGCCAGCCCTGGCATTAGTCAAGTGACCCCGGGGACAGGGGCCGCCTGCAGGTGGACTTCGCGTCTCTCCATCCATGTGGTGGTCTGCTGCTGGAATTCCACTCTGGCTGCATCGCCATTGCTTTGAAATCCTTGCTGTGTGCTGGGCTCTCGCCTTCTTCAGGATACGTGGCTGGTTTTAGACACTTACTCTTTCTGTTAGGTTTGTAAAATTAGCATTTGCCAAGTCCTAATAAAAATTTGGCTTGGGCATGTAATGGAATTTTGTAAAGACTGGTAGGTCTCTCTTGGGGGGATCATATATGTCTTGGCAACACAGAGGCAGTTCTTTTTAAGAACATGTTTTGGGCGCCCCCTGATGGAGGAGCAGATAGTTCAGTCACCACCCTCTGGAAACCGTGGGTTGAGTCCCAGGTGCTGGGAAACAATCAGGTGACCCCAGGGACAGAGGCTGCGTGCTATGTGAACAGCTAAATAAAAATAAAATACTGCTCCCCCTCTCCCTGCCTACCTGTCTTCTCGTCTTCATTTCTGCCTGTACTTCTCTTTTTAAAAAAAAAAAAGAAACGCTAAAGAACAGTTCTCTGTGAAATGAAATTTAGCCAGAAATGTGGAACTTTGACACCAGACACCCTACCTGAAATGAACCCCAGTGGCAGAGCCTCTCACTGGAAAATATAGGTCGCCAATGTGTTATATGAAAAGTTGTAACTACACATATAAATATCCATATGTCATTATGGAAATATATGCATATATTCATATATATATATTTTATGCATCCATATTTTTCCATAGAATCTATATTTGATTTATTGTTTTCTTCCTATAATTTTTTTTTACAGGAAAGGTGCAGGCAGGAACGAAGGTGAGCAGAGGCAGGCAGGAAGGAAGAGAGAGGAGGAAGAATCACCCCATTTATTTTATTTAACTCTTCACCTTGTTTGTCCGGGTGCGGGTCCTGAACTAGGGACCCTGGGATGTGTGTGGGCTGCATCCAGACCCTACTCCACCAGGGGGCGCCTGCTTCCAAAAGAACCTCAGGTTCGCGTGACTCAGAATTGCTTGGTTCAGCGCTGCAGCCTTCGTGCCCGCAGTGCTGGCACCTATGAGACTGCAACCCACGTAGGTTTCCCTCCATGGAAGTGTCCGAGCGAAGCTCTTTCAACCGCGCAGCCTTGCAAGAGACACGGGACGCTGTGTCAGGAGCAGGAGGGTGTGAGGACAAGGTGGGAGGCTTGTCAGTTACTTCCTTGGTGCCCAGCAAAAGTCGGGCTTAGCCAATTGTCACGTGAGGAAGTAGCAGTCGGGCAGGCGACTCGCTGGGTCACGAGCAGGTGCCTGCGATGCAGGTGTTCCATCCGGAGCCGGAGGATGCTGCTGAGAGGCTGCATTTCCTCTGCTGGGAACTGCTCGCGAAGCGGGCTCCCCGGGGGTGTTAGAGAACGTGAGAGCAATGTGTCTGACGCTCTGCGCAGAGTCTTGTAACGGGTGCTCACTGGCAGAGTTTAAAATCCAGTATCGGTTCACCGTGGTGGCCTCGGGGTCTAGTCCACGTGCGTCTCAAGATCCCAGGTTCAAGACCCAGGGCCGGGGGAACAACCAGGGGGAACAATTCAGCAAAATAAATGGTGCCCGCCCGCTCGCCTTCATTCCTGCCCGCTACTTCCCTTTAAAAAATTGAATAGGGAGTGTTAAGGTGGGATTGTTTCAAGGTGGGGGGTGTTGAGAAGCCCTGTCTCCATCTGTTTAGGCTGGTGCAGCAGAAATCACAGAGGCCTGGGGCTTCTGAACCACACAGTTTGGTTTCTCGGGGTCCACAGAGGATGGGGCCTGGGGCGAAGTCCTGAGGAAGCCAGGTGTGGTGTTGCAAAGGTCCCTTGCAGTGACGTCACACGGGACATGCCTGCCCTGAGGCGGATGAGACCCGGAACCTAAGAACTCAGTAATTTCCTGTTTTCTTGAAAACACACAAAGGGTAGAAGCAGCTGTTCATACCTATTAAGTACTTGAAACTGATTTTTTCATTCAACAGGACAGTTGGACCTGCCCACACAGGGTCTGGCTTTCTTGGACAGTATGGCTAGCTGGCCCTGGCTGTGCGTCGGGTCCCCATGGGCTCAGTGGTCCCTCGTGTTCGTGAGGGGAATCAGAGGAAAAATGTTTAGCTCTTAAAAGCTCACCCGTGTTTGTCCTTTTGATTCATTTAAGGCTCAGTGAGCCAGTACGCGATAGGGAAGGGGTTGAACGAGTTGGCGTCGCCAGGGTCTTAAAATGATTCCTTTGTGTAGCATTTCATTGATTTCTCCAATGTGGCCTGAACCCATTGGTCAGAGAAGAAGATTCGAAGCAGTCACAGTAAACATGTAGAGATAGTGGCCGAGGCAGCTGCGGTGCAGACTGTGCTTCGTCGCCAGGGCCCGTGGGAAAGCATCAACAAATAAACTAAGAAATGTAGCGGTAAGTTCGGTGGCTCCGTGGTGCTGTTAAAACTGTGAGGACGTGCGTGTACGAAGTCGGATGCCAAGTCACAGAACGGATGACAGATGACAGTTGGAGTCTTCCTGCAACTGCCTGTGAATCGAGTGCAGTCGGTCTATGTGAGGAGCCTCACCCGTTCTCCTGTGAATATCTTGAATGTTTCAGGAATCTGTGGTCTTTGCGGATGTGGCCGTGGACTTCACCCAGGAGGAGTGGGCTTTGCTGGATTCTGCTCAGAGAGCGCTCTACAGAGATGTGATGCTGGAGAACTTGAGAAACCTGGCCTCTGTGGGTAAGGAGGACATTGATCACTTAGTCATTGATCGAACCAGCATTTCTTATACATCAAGTCTGTTCCATCATTGGAAAGAATGTACATTAATGAATAAGACAGACCTGGTCACAACTGTCCCAGAGCTAGAGTCTGTGTCTCCATGAGAATGACACTCTGTAGTAAATGAGTTTTTTGTTTTGCGAGGAAAGCTTCCTACTGTCATCAGTGGATATAGGTTTCACAGGTCATTCAGGGACCCAGTTGCCTTGTGCGAATGTTACTGTATTTATCAAATTACCATTTCCCAATGATTTTACCCCATGCTCATTATTGAAGTGCTGACATAGCTAAGCCCCTCAGTGTCTGTTTACCCAGCACGTTTCTTCTCCCTTGTAAGATTTGTTCCCTTTTTTGCTTTCAGATGATGAGACTCAATTTAAGACCAGTGGGGCAGTTTCTCAGCAAGATATTTATGGGAATAAAATATCCAAGGAACATAAAGTAGCACAGTTTAGCAGAAATGATGCCTGGGCCTCTGTTTTAGGAAAAATTTGGGAAGAACTTATCTTGGAAGATCAGCACACAAACCAGTGCCGCTATCTAAGGTGAGTGGCAGTCCACAGAAAGCAGTGTCCCTGGAGAGAACCTTTGTCAGGAACTGTGGAAAGCAAGCAAACAAAATCCCACGGTCACCTAGATCCAATCCCTTCATTCACAGATTTTCACACAAAAGTTTTCCTAAAATGTGACGTAGATATTGAATGATGGAAGCATAAATCAAGTGAAAGCAATTATGAGGAAAGCCTGCATTTAAGAAATACTGAGAGGTTTTGTTTTTGTAATTTTTTTAAAGGCAAGGTGCAGGCAGTAATGAAGGCAAGCAAACAGGCAGGAGGAGAGGAGGAGGAAGAAGGATTTTATATATTTTATTGAGTTGTTCATCATGGTTGTTCTCCCTGGCCCCAGAGGCAAAGTTAGGTCTTTTGGACGGATATGGCCTTCACCTGGCTGGAGATGGCAGACCTAACTCCTCCATCAGGGCATGGCAACTTTTCTTATTTTTAATTTATTTTTATCTCTATGTTTTTATAGGAGAGGAAGCAAGGAAGAAGATGAAAAAAAAACACATTTTTTTTAAAGGAAGGAAGACAAAGCCCATTTGTTTATTTTAGTTTAGTGTTTTTCATCACTTGGGTCCTTGGGCTTTGCATCCTCTACAACCCAGCCACAGACTTAGTGCCTGAGTCAATGGTGTGCACCAAGAAATAGTTTTAATAACGACTGTTGGAGCCCCCTTCCATGGTATTCAGTTTATTCCACTTTAAAACAACTTAGATCGAGTAGAAAGTCAATGTTCACTTAAATTCATGAAAATATAATTCTATGCTTATCAATAAATATTAGAAAATCCTTAATCAAGCCATTGATAATATGCTTTTTATCTTTACAGGAATCGTGTGATGGAGAGTATTTGTGAAAGCAATCAGTGCAATGAGGAAAGTTTCAGTCAGATTCTAGACCTTAATCAGTGCCAGAGAACTCTGACTAGAGGCAAACAGGATGAGTGCAGGGAATATGGCAAAGTCCTCAAGCGTCCCTCAGCCCTCAAGAGTCCCATCGACACCCACGCTGGCCACAAATCCTATCGGTGTCAGGAATGTGGGCAAGCCTACCGCTGTCGTTCACACCTTAGGACACACGTGAGAACCCACAATGGAGAGAGGCCCTTTGCTTGTAAATTATGTGGGAAAACCTTTCCCCGTACATCTTCCCTCAACCGCCATATAAGGATTCATACTGCCGAGAAAACCTACGAATGTCAGCAGTGTGGGAAAGCTTTCATTGATGTTTCGAGTCTTACTAGTCACGTGAGGACCCACACTGGAGAGAAGCCCTATAAATGTAAGGAGTGTGGGAAAGCCTTCAGTTACTCCTCGACTTTTCGAAGACACACTATAACACACACTGGGGAGAAGCCCTATAAATGTCAGGAGTGTGGGGAAGCCTTCAGTTACTCCTCGACTTTTCGAAGACATAGGATATCACACACTGGGGAGACACCACATAAATGCAAGGAATGTGGGGAAGCCTTCAGCTATCCCTCAGCATTTCGAAGGCACATGATCACACACACCGGAGAGAAACCCTACGAGTGTAAACAGTGTGGGAAAACGTTCATTTATCTCCAATCCTTCCACAGGCATGAGAGGATTCACACTGGAGAGAAACCCTATGAATGCAAGCAGTGTGGGAAGGCCTTCATTTATCCCCAGTCCTTTCGCAGACATGAAAGGACTCACGGTGGAGAGAAGCCCTATGAGTGCAACCAATGTGGGAAAGCCTTCAGCCACCCTTCCTCCTTTCGAGGTCACATGCGCGTACACACTGGAGAGAAACCTTATGAATGCAGTCAATGTGGAAAGACTTTCAACTGGCCTATATCCTTACGGAAACACATGAGGACACACACAAGGGAGAAACCCTACGAATGTAAACAGTGTGGGAAAGCCTTCAACTTGTCTGCCTGCTTTCGAGAGCACGTGAGAATGCATCCCGGGGGCAAATCATACGAATGCAAACTATGTGGAAAAGTGTTCTCTTGCCACATATCCTTACAAAAGCACATGAGAAGGCACACTGCTGAGAAACTCTACGAATGCAAGGACTGTGGAAAAGCTTTTAGTTGGCCCGAACTTTTGCAACAGCACGTGAGGACCCACACAGCTGAGAAGCCATATGAATGTAAGGAATGTGGAAAAGTCTTCAAATGGCCTTCATCTCTACCAATCCATATGAGGATGCACACGGGGGAGAAACCTTACGAGTGTCAGCAGTGTGGGAAGGCCTTCAGTTGTTCTTCATCCTTAAGAAGACACGTGAGAATACACCCCACAGAAAAACACTACGTACGTTTTGATGAAGGAAACCCTTCTGCAAATGATTTCATCCACGATTCTTCAGAACACTCACACCAGGAGAGAAATCTTATAAGCATTGTAAATATGGTGTCACCTTTATGAGAATCTCATTGTTAAAGTGGATACATATGGAGTGCATCACCAGCCCTTTTGCAAATAAACTGAGGTAAAAAATAACTCACCAGGTACTCTTTGATCTATGGTACATATATTTGCAGGTAGTGAGGTCTTTTATTTCAGTAAATAAAGCTTTAGTTTGTTGGACTCAGGTGATTTGGTGTGTTTCATAATACATAAGTAGTTATCACTTCTTAGTTTTAAAAAATGCTTTTTAAGAGGTTATCAGGACACTGACTTTGTTATTAGGATTTTCTGACAAATTTAGCTTGGCAAATACTGGATATCACATTTTCCAACTTTTTTATTGTTTTTGTTTTGGTCAGAAGAGTTTTATTCTATTTTTCTTATAGTTAGCAGAAATTTGCAATTATGCAGATTTCTTCAAAGTCCATTCTTTTGCCCTTGACAGTTTGTCTTTGCTTGTAATAGGGAATTGGCTAGTAGGCTTTTACTTAAGAGACATTTGGGATCTGAACATGAGAGATAGAATTTGAGGTTTTTTCTGGATTATGTTATGTCAAAATGGGCAGTGTTGCAAACTACATTTCCTAGACCCCCTTCCACTTCATGATTTCCACACAAGTTGACATGAGATTTGGGAGGCAGAGTGAAGAAGCCTTTAAGTTCTGGGGCCATACACAAACTGTTCTTGGGCAACAGTTTTTAGCCCATTTTCCTGATTCTTGCCCCTGTCAGTCAAGATATCATCCAAAACAAAAACAAAGTACTTGATTTCGTTTTCTCCAGAGGGGTAGGCTTTCATTGTCTCACTGAACTTGGCATCAAGAGTCCACTTTTTGCAATTCGGATTTTCCTACAGTCCCTAATGTGTCCTGCAGACCATGAATTCAGATCCTGGTTAGTGATCTTCATGGCTGTATTTCTGCTCTTCTCTAGATGATAACATAATGTATAAGGGCCAGTGTACATAGCAGACGCCTAGTTCTCCATATTTCCAGTAGCTCTCTGATTCCACCGCAGACACAATCAGTTTGCAGCAAACCAACACTGGGGGCTTGCTTCATCTATTGCATTCTTAAGCAGGCAGCCTCAATCCTTTCTGAAGACACAGAGCTTTGTCTTGCTGGATGTTGGGAGATTTCTGTCACTTGGAGCTGAATGCCATTCCTGACATGGGTTTAAGTACGTTTATGTGTGATTAAAAGCATTTAAGTTTCAAGGAAAATCTTCCATAGATATTTCTTAGAAATTGCCTGTTTACTGTTTTCAGATCCCTTACAGACAAACTATATTAGTGTCCTCAGTTGGCTGTAACAAAGCTTCCCAACTGGTAGGCTGAGAACAATAGACATCTTTGTCTCACAGCTCCAGAGGCATATGTTCAAAATCAAGGTGATGGGAGGACCCTGTTTTTTCTGGAAGAACTAGAGGAGGATTCGGTCCAGCCCTCTTCAAACTTCTGGTAGTTCATTGGCTGGTGGTAGCATAACTTATCTTCACAAGGTGTGCTCCCCAAATGAATGTCTCTTCATGTGACACTTTCCATAAAGACATCACATGTACCGGGTAAGGGCGTGTCCTTCTCCAGTAAAACCTTTTCTTAACTATATCTGCAGCAGCCCTATTTTAAAATGACTTTTTAAGGTACTGGAGTTAGAGCAAAAGAAGGATTTTGGAGGAGTGACACAATTCAACCTGTTAACTAACAAATTTTACTGAATGAGCATATATGAAAATATCCACTTTAGTTGTGGATTTCAAATAACTACCTTTTTTGAGGTAAGCATCATTCATTCCAGGACACTATTACCTGGTGTGTGTGTGTGTGTGTGTGTTAAGGATGTTTCCTGTCATGTAACTTTGATTTTTTTTTTATTGTTATATATTGAAGCAGTTGTCATGCAACGAATCACTCATTTACTGTTAATAATAAAAGAAAAAGTTTTTGAGTAACAGTTTTGTTAATGCCCTCCACTCAGAAGCCACCAGGGGCATACTAAATGGCAAAGAAAATTGGGTAAATCAAGTTAAAGCAATATGAATGAACAAAGGACTGTGGGATGTATTAGTCACAGGGTGTCACACTGGCCTCCTTTCAGATTTGGGCTGAATTGGGTGCTGTTAGAAGGCAGAAAGGATTGACCTAAAGCCAATTAGTAAGGCAGTATCTACCATACTGCTGAGAGAGGAGACTGTCATCATTTTTGTGGTTTCGAGGTGACCTCCAAAACATAAAAGCTATCATTGGGGCAGCATGTAGAAAAATATATTTGACATCCTCAAGCCAGAATAATTATGTTTTGTAAGAAGAAAAAGATGGAAGTTTTTGCTTTATTGAGGCACGAAGTTCCCAAAGCCCATTTTAAAGGACAGGTGCAGGCAGAAATGAAGGCGAGCAGGCAGGCAGGCAGAGAGAGAGGAGGAAGAAGCATCTTTATTTTATTTCTATGTTAGTGGTTCACACTGGTGGTTTCCCCCTCACCCGGGACTCGAACCCAGGGGCTTGTGATCTCCCCTCCTTCATAGGTGGATTGACCCAACTGCTACTCCACCACCAGGGCGCACCTCACGAGTTATTATTTTCATCTCTAGATTTCCAACACCAACCAGGGAAGAAGAAAACGGACACGCTTTTTCAGTAAAGAGCCGACAATATTTACTCTTTCTCCATTTTTTTCCCAATTACCTTGTATTTTCCCAGCACTTGACTTTTAAGCATTTCATATTTTAATATGATTTGCTCGTATTCTGTTTCTCGTTTTACCCCTTCATCTCATCATTCCCTCTTCTACAGATAAAGACAGGTTAGTACAAGGAAGCAGAGATCATCAAAAACGAGCGACAAGTGTGAAGGCTTTTTCTTTTCCTGGGAATTGTCACAACCTTAGAACATTGGAAGGCAAGGATAATTGCTGAGTGGCAAACAGGATATCAAAGTTTGATTTGGTATTTTATGAGACACGGGCGAAAAGAATATTATCGGGAATGAAAACATCGGTGGTTAGGGGCGGAGGCTTTGAGAACAAAAAGGGCCTTTGGGGGATGATGGAATGTTATTTATTTTGATTAAAATATGCATGTCATTGTGTACTTCTGAGAACTCAGAAGTACCTTTCAAATAGTTACTTTTACGACATGTACATGAAAGATACTAGAAAATAGAAAAAACCTTTCTTGAGCTTCATGAAAATGTGAACTTGAGACTGGTTCTCCCCCTCTCCCCATAAAGGATGGCGGTACCCAGCATATTTATAGAGAATGCGCCAACAATTCCTTTCCTAGTTCTCCACTTGAGTATTTTATTTTGGAAAAAAGCCAAACTCTATAAGTGAAATGTTTTAAGAAAGCCATAGACCCATTACTTGCATTCGACAATTATCCATTCGTTTTCTTCCCTCTGGGTAATTCTGAACCAGTTCTCAGTGAAGAGTTCTCATTATAGCTTTATCCTTGCATATTTTGGAATATATTCATTTAACATCACCATGACATCATTGCCACACCAAACAGCACTTATCTTTTATTCACTATATTCAAATATGTAGGCAGTGGTCAGGCTCCCTGATTGTCTACATGATTTTAAAACTTTGGCTGTTTGAGTATTTGCAAGGGGACCCAATGTGCGATCTCCTTTCTATCTAACAGCTAGCTTTTATACATGTTTTTCTTTGTAGTGTGTTGGTCAAGGATAACAAATCATGTAGAAACTTTCACAGAATGGTTTTTCCAGTTCCATCCACATGCTACTGTTTCTCATCTTTCCCCTTTATTTGCAGCAATGGCATTAGATCTATAGGCGTGGTCACAGCCAAGTTCAATCTTTCGATGGGAATAATTCCGAGATTGTCTATTTCCAGTAGGAGGTTCAAAGAATCTGGTGGCATTACCTACGAGACAAAGATAGTCTGTATCTTGGTGCTGGGTGGTTTTATTTCTTCACCATCCATTAGCTCAGCTGCCCACTGGTGCCACCTCAGATGTTGGTTGACGCATGAGTTATTCTCAATCTAGCAGCTCTCTCGCTATTTAGAGCCTGTTTGCTTTCCAACCCTGTGAAACTCTGCCCAACAGTTGCTCGCCATAAATAACATCCTCCTGGAGCTGTGAGACCTGAGTTACTACCTGCTGGGGCTCTGTGTCTGAGAGACATCACTGAGACTCCTGAGCCCCGCTCTGGCTCCCCTCCCATCTGGCAGTAGCCGGCCCCACCTCCCCCTGGGTAATTTAGCTCTTGCTTTTGCCTCTGGCCAAACTCCAAGGGACCTCCCTGGCTTGCGCACCTGTCGATGTGCTATCTCCCGAATACAGCTCCCCTTCCTTCCTGGATGAGCCTCCAAAATGTCAAGCTGCAAGTGGTTTCAAAATCCCTTGGGGAGATGGGCTGGTTTTCAGGACTGTTACTTGGAACACTGATATTCTCATGAAGGGTTCATTGAAGAAGAGGGCATGGATTCCACGAATTTCAGTAGACTGTGAAGCTAGTCAACTCTTAAATGTAGAATTCAAGCTCAGGTGCACCCTAAGTCCAGTCCCCACACATCCCAAGGACCCAGGTTCACATCGCGGGCCCAGGGGAAAAGCCAAGATGATAAACTAAGAAAAATAAAGTGCTTCTTCCTCCTCTTCTTGCCTGCCTGCCTCCTTGCCTTGATCTCTGCCTGCACCTTTCCTTTAAAAAAAAAAAATAAAGCTCAGGCTGATTTTGAAAAAGTTTTCATGAAAACATTTAGCCATATTTAACTTCCTTTTTTTTTTAGTATTTTATTGTGGTAATCTTATTTTACACATTAAAATAAACTCATATGTGAAGTTTCCCCATTCCTCAGATATATGTCCACACACCCTGCCCTCCGCCACATCACCAAGTGTCTTCCCCAGTGTCCAGTGGGCTCCGCCACCATGTGTCCCCTCCCCCTGTCCCTTTTCCTATGCGTCACTTCAGTTCTGTTGCAGGTGTCCACGGGTTAGTTTTGTTTCATCTGTTCCTGTGTTTTGTCTCTTCACATTCCACCTGTGAGTGAGGTCACCTGGTGTCTATCTTTCTTTTTTTGACTCGTTTCACTGAGCATCATCCCCTCTAGCTCCATCCATGTGGATTCAAATGACAGGGTTTCCTCTCAAGGCTGTGTAGTGTCCATTGTGTATATGAACCACATTTCCTTTGTCCTTTCATCTGACCGCCACATTTTATTTTTCATACTTTAGAAATTAAATGAGTACCATATATTTAATGCAGAGTCTCTTTTCTGCACGCTAACCCCCTAAGCATTACTTTTAATTAAAATGAATACTCTTTGCAAATCCATAAAGACATAACCTTTTTCCACGGTGCAGATGAAGTCAGTTACAGCAGAGGTTTCATTTCCACTGGCTGCAAACTTGGACGTCTTTTCTGAAATGGGCAGACTATGAAATACATTAAGAGTTCTAAGTGTGCTCAGTTTCTGGCTCCATTCTCGCGTCTACAAGCTTTCATTTTCTTCTAACAGTTAAGTTGCCTTCGGCCTTCCGCTTCAAAGTTCTGCAGACAAGCTCACACTGGGATCGTCATCAACACAAGAAGCCCTGTGGGTTCAAGTGGGCGTTCCCGCGCCGGGTTAGCGCTCAGAGCTTCCAGCCGCCTGCCAGCGCCGGGCACACGCAGGCGGGAGTTTTCTGATGAAAAGCAGCAGGTGAGTGGGGTGGGGAGTACTGTCCGCCGTCCAACATCAAGCCGTTTCCAGACCTGCCCCTGCACCCACGGCATCCGTGTTAAATGCCCGTGTCCTTAAAGAGCACAGGTGCAGGGTGACCTCGCGGCCCCAGCCAATCCCAGGTCCCTGGAGCACCCCCGGTCCTCCTGTCCAATCCACTCCGGGACCCAGCCTGGCCTGGGCGCCCCTGGTCCCTGGACAAGGATGGGGAATCACTTCATGCGAAACTGGACACAGGGTTGGGGGGCGGTGCCAACCATCTGCAGGAAGATGGCAAGTCTGGCCTGGTGACCCAATTCGACTCGGCCACCCACGTCCAGGGTTCTGGAAGCCAGAAGGGGTCAGCCACGTGTGTGCTGCTCGTGGGGAAGCCGTCCAATCAGGGGCGCCGGGGCTGGGGCTGGCGCTGGCCAAGTGTCCAATAAGAGGAGCTGAGTTAGGTGCTGGAGCACATTGTCGAATCAAAGACCCGTGGAGGGAGGGGCCCCGGAGCAACGTCCAATCACAGAGCCGGGCGCTCCATCCAATCAGATCCAGGA
Organism: Solenodon paradoxus; assembly: GCA_004363575.1. Taxonomy (NCBI): domain Eukaryota; kingdom Metazoa; phylum Chordata; class Mammalia; order Eulipotyphla; family Solenodontidae; genus Solenodon; species Solenodon paradoxus. The sequence continues at coordinate 57,229 of RJWH01004587.1, read as the reverse complement.
GCGGGTAAGCGTGGCCCGCACTTGGTGGGAACCAGCCGTCCTGAGCGCCGGATGCTGAGCTGAGCGCGGAGGAGCCGAAATGGTGAGTCCCTGGCGGGAGAGGCTGCTTGGAACCCACCGCAAGGGGCTCCACTGGCCTGGGTCTCCCCGCAACCCTAAACCGAGTCTCTGCTTCAGACGCAGAGGAGGGTCCCGGCGTCCCGTCCTATGCTGGGGCCCCCGGGGACCCCAATCTCCCGTCCCAGCCCCGCCTGGGTCTGGCGTCTCGGGACTGCCTGGAGGAAGCAGATGCGCACAATTGTCACTCCCCGGGGGTCCGGGAAAGTCAGGCTCTGGGGGGCGCTTCTCAGAGATTGTCTGCCTGGGAGTCTGGGGCTAGGAGGGGCCCCTGATCGGCCCTCGGTCCCTACCCGGCCCCAACCCCAGCGCCCATTTCCTGGAGGAAGGTTAGTGGTCAGGTGAGGGGACAAGAGACCAGGAAAGACTCCCGTTGCAGTGCTGCGGTCACCTACGAAGCAAAGCATTGAGACCAGAGCGGGACACGACGGGTGTCCTTGGGGAGGGAGGGCCCGGAGCACTCCAGCGAACAGCTGGTGGGGGCTGTGTCCCACGTGGGAGGGTGGCCGCGCTTGACCCTTGCGTCGTGTTCCCGTTCAGCGCTGCCCCTCCCTGGGTCGATGGCCTTAAATAGATTCCTTTGGTTATTGGAGCCTCAGATTTTTCAGGAAATGTAAAATACATCCAATAATGAGCGTTTACCTTGCGAGATAAGCCATTTCCAAAGAAGAGGTGAATTTCAGAAAAATAACCACGTGCTCGTCTCAACCTTTGATTTGGAAAAAAGAACAACAGCGACTGGACTTCGGTGCCCTTTTCCGCTCCGCTCCGGGCTGGGGCCGGTTAAGTTTCTCACATCTGTTGTTTTCTTCTGGGTGATGACAAGTGGAATTCCGGGACTTAGCCTCGAGAATGCGACTGGGGAGAAGAACCTCAGAGAAATAGAAATGGGTGAATTACAAAGACGTGTCAAGTGTCTCTGCTCCTGCTGCAGGTGAGGGACGCGTGTCCCTGAATAACTCTGCTCCGTCTGGTATTATCAGGACTTCAGAAATGAAAGCTCATTCCTAGGTCCTGAACTGACAGCATCTAGATGGGCTGAAACAGGATCTGTTGATCAAACATTTTGTTCCCATGGAACAAACATTAAGTGGTACTTCTATTTTCAGAAAGAAATAGACGCTGGTGGGTTTTTTTCTTCTGGAGCCATAAAAAGTGCTTGAGGCACAGCCCTGGTGGAGGAGCGGTTAAAGCAGCCACCTCTGGTGAAGCGCAGTCCATGAGCATCCCAAGGACCTGGGTTCATGTCAGGGGTGAGGGGGAACCACCAAGATGAACAACTGAATAAAATAAATAAATGCTTCTTCCTCTCCCTGCCTGCTCGCCTTCATTCCTGCTGCACCTTTCTTTAAAAAAAAGAAAAGTGTTTGAAAGTTTGAAAGTTTCTTCCCTCCCTTATAAACACTGAGTTTGAATGATTTTGCAGGAAACTTCAAACATTCTGTTGGTGTAAAAAAAGATCAATGCCATCCAACACCTGGAGTGGGGAGCGGGACTGGGCCCATCGAGTCCTCTGAGCCTCCAAGGGAGAAGATATGATTCCCCTGGGAGATTCTCCCTGAGGCTGTGTCTCCCCTGCCCGCGGTCCACAGCGCGGGCGCCCGGAGGCGTCGTGCGCGCGGGTGGGGCTGATGCCTCTCGGGCTGAAGTCTCCACGCTGCAGCGGGTGTGGATGGAGGGTGCACAGCGGTGGGGGGCTCAGTATAATCCTTGCAAACTGAGAAAGTCTCCGCAGTTCACAGTTGTCTCTGGGAGGTGGCGTCTGTCCCCTGGAGAGAGAGCTTATGGATTTGGGATTCATTTGGTCCAGAACCATAAGCTGACTCAGGTCAAAAAGCTTCCTGGTGAGTGAATATTGACCTCCGGACAAGGAGCCTTTATTTCCATTCTGAGAAAGGAGGGGAGAGTATTGCTCCGTGGAGATCTGCTCGGGGTTCCCCGCACCCAGCCAGGTGGAGAACGGAACTGCGCTCTTTCTGCAGGGAGCGAGGGTGACTGTCCCCTTTCTCAGTGTGGCTTTTCCCTGGGAGCTGCGAGCAAGCCAGAGCCTTTACCCGAGTGGGCTGGAATGTCTGATTTCCTTCCCTTCTGGTTCCCTGAGCTTTCAGTCATCTTCTTGCATGGTTTGAGAGTCGAAGGTTTTTCTTTCCCGGGGCAGAGAGAAGTGGATTGAAAGAGAAAAGAGAATTGAGTAAGAAAAGAGAATTTCAGAAGCATGCAGAAAGGCGCTTCCATTTTTGGCCAGAGAGAACTTCCTGCTGTGAGATGGGTGTGTTTAAATTCTCAGGTTCACTTTTCAAGCCAGTGCTTATTACTACGGAATTTGGAAATTTGCAAGATTGTGTTGTCCCTAAGATAATTTTTACGTGATTTTTTTACAGGAAAGGTGCAGGCGGGAATGAAGGCGAGCAGGCAGGCAGGAAGGCAGGAAGGCAGGCAGAGAGAGGAGGAAGCATTTATTTATTTTATTTTCATTTTGTTGTTCCCACTGGTTGTTTCCACCCCTTTCCCCGGGACTTGAACCCAGAGGCACGTGGCCCGTGCTCTTTTGGAGGCGAGTGACTTAACCGCTGTCCACCAGGGGGCGCCTAAAGGTTCTCTTTTCATCAGTCTTTTCAGCATCTCCTTTACTGGGCTCTGCATATAACCATCTGCTCACAAATGCTGAGTTGTTTTGCTTTTTTTTTTTTTTTAATGTCATATATCTGTTGACTATTATGCAATGCTTTTCTATAACTCTTACGATGAGTTCAGGTGTATTAGGTTAATTTTATACAGTCATTATAACTATTCATATAGTTATATGATGATTAGGGCTTCATTGTAAAGTATAACACGCATGCAGAGCAGTGAATAAAGAAGGTCAGTCTCTGGAGCAGGGATGGCAGCGGATGCACCACCAGGAACGACTTCCAGAGGCAGGCCCTCCCACACTTCAGATGGGACCATCCCCCTGGTTTGCATGTGGTCATCTTCGGACTTGCGGTTATACTGGTGTCACCTCTGCGTGCGACCTAAAATAATGAGACTCCGCTTGCCCCTGTTTCATATTGTGGGTGATTGGAAGCATGGCATCAGTGCTACCTGCTGTCACATTTCTTTTCCCGGTCACTTCATGGTCTTCCAGGGAGCAGCAGTTACTGTTGGGAAGTTTAATCCCACTGACATCTCAGTATGTCCTGTGGGGCGCTCCTCATCCCCGCCAACCTATCCCACGTGAGGTCTCCCACACGTCCGTGAGTGGAGATCCTGTGATTCCCGCTTTTTCTCTATGAAGTCGTCAGTCATCCTCAACTCTTCTCTTTTTTTTTTTTTTTACCTAAAGACAAGAAGGAAGGGAGGGAGAGGAGGACGAAGCATATTTATCTATTTGTTTATCTTGCTTCCCCCAACTCCTAGTTCCAGGTCTTGAACCCTGGTCCTCGGGCTTTAAATGGTCCACACACCTGTCGTCTCAGCTGCTGGAGCCGGAAAGGCACAGCCAACTTCTCTCGTTTTGTTTTGCCCAGACTTTGGTCCCTCAAGAATACAGCTCTCCCTCATGCTGCTCCTCCACACTCCACAGTGTGACACAGTCCACACTGACCCACCTAGTCTCACCTTCTCACCCTCCTCATTGGTGTCCTGGCCTTCATGCGCCCACTCCAGTCTAGTCTCAATCCAACTGGTGAATTGTTAAATGTTTGCAAATTAGATCACTCCTCTGTGTCAAAACCTAAAGTCCATCCTCGTTGCTCAGAGTTCCCCCCAAAATGATGTGCCCCCATCTGCCATCACTTCCCACCACCCTCATCTGTTATTCCGCATCCCACCTGGCTCCAGTCATGCTTGTCTCTGGATCGATCTTGGCCCATCCAGGCTGCTGTTACAATTGCCCACCAGGCAGTTTATATAGACATTCATTTCTCGTGGGTCTGCAGTGGGGAAGTCCACGACCACGGCATCAGCCTGGTCATGTTCTGGTGCCAACCCTCCTCCTCGTTCATAGCCAGAACTTTCTCACTGTGTCCTCTTATGGTGGAAGGGACAAGGAGTCTCTTGAGCCTCTTTCGAAGGGACTCTTGAAAAGGTCTGTTCCTCAAGGTCATGAAGACCCATAGAGCAATCTCCATTATGCCTTTAGCGGAAAGAGCTGTTCTGGCATCTTATAACGTGTGTGTGTGTGTGTGTTTAAAATTGGTGTGCACCAAAGTGAGTGTGGGGATTAGATCTTTGTTCTCATGTCTTCTTTTTTCCTCCACGCCAGTACCTCTTAGGTCTCCAATGAAGGGTACATGGAGGAAGAAAGAGATGATTAGTTTTATGATAAATAATACGCATATAAATTGAAGTTCATATTTCTCTAAAGAAATGTCTTCATGCGACCAATTGGACCTAACTGCTTGTAATGGTCAGGTGATAGGTTCACAATTCCACATTGCAAGTTGGGTTTCCATTGACCAGTGGGCTTCCTTTTATTGTTGAGGGGAAAAGGAGGGAAGACTCCCAACCTTCAACTGTGTTTTTACTCATTAGAATCTCACCCGAGTTTGAATATGAGGTTTTTGTAGTGCTTAGTGATATGGCGGATAATAAGGAAAGGAGTGGAATTGTGTTTGTCAGAAGGAGTTGAGAACCATAAAATGGAGATATTTGTTTCATCTGTATGGCATTTCTTTCATTTCTCCACTGTGTTTGGGGCTATTCTAGACTCCGAAAAAGAGAGGAATCAGACAGGAAGGGTCAAAGCAAAAATAAAGGGGGAGATAAGTTCAATGTATTAGTGCTGTTAAAAGTATGACACAGGGGCACACCCTGGTGGCTTAGAGATTAAATCCATGGGTCCAGATGGCATAGTTCACATAAAAAGTCAAGGACTTGGCTCATGGGACTGGACTGAACAACTGACATGAGCAACTAAATGGATGGATGGATGCCTCTCCCCACTCTGCCTGCCTGCATGCCTACATGTCTGCCTGCTTCCTTCCATTCACATAATCCTGTAAAAAAATCTATGAAACAGGTAGTGAGTGTGGACAGAGAGTAAGAGTCCTGATTGCAGAGTCGTGGAGCAGAAGTCAAGAGGCTAAAGGATCTTGTTCGTTGAGTGAGTTCATGGCCCCTGTGTTGTCTGTGTCACCCTCTGACCATGCTCATATGTGCTTTGTTGTAGGACTCAGTGGTCTTTGAGGATATGGTGGTGCAGTTCTCCCAGGAGGAGTGGGCATTGCTGAGTCCTGTACAGAGGCAGTTGTACAAAGAGGTGATGCTGGAAACCTTCAGGAACCTGGTCTCCATAGGTAATGATGGCATCTTTCTTTCACTTAGCAACTGAGAAAATGAACATTTCCTACTCACCAGGCCTATTGCAAGATTTGGAATTTTGTTGGGAAATGCATTGGTAAATAAAACACGTTTGCAGCCATCATGAACCTAGATGCTAATCCTCTTTGTCAGTAACAAAATCTAGATATTAACCTATGTTTTTCTTTCAACCATGTTTTAAAAAACAGGATCATCAATGTAGGTATATATCTCTGATCACTTTACAGAGAGGTTTATTATTTGAAATCTTTTGCCTCCTTTTTTACCTCTTGTGCCTGTTAATAGTAAAATCCTGAAACAGGCAAATTCCTGAGTGTATTTCTTTTCTCACGGGTGCCTTCCTCATAATATCTGTTTGTTTGTTTTTGTTTCAGATGCTGAGACTCAACTTAAAACCCATGGGTCCATTTATCAGCAGGATATTTTTGGAGAAAAGTTATCCAATGAACAGAAAATTGCAAAGTTCACCAAAAATGATTTCTGGATTTCCCTTTTAGGAGAAAATTGGGAAGATCAGTGCAGTGAAGATAAACAAACCAAATACGGGGTACATTTGAGGTGAGTTGCACTGTGGAGAAAAAGTAGGATTCCAGTGGAAAATCTCAGCATTTCATGTTACTCCAACAACTAAGCCCCTATAAACTTACTTCCAAATTTGTTTGCTCAAAGAGAATTCCTCCCCCATTTTTGCTTAATGCGACTTAGACAGTAGAAGATAATCATGTGGGAACAATGATAGGGGAGCACATGCATGAGAAGCAGTGTGTTTATAATGTACCATGGTCAGACCTGCTTGCAGTGTGATTTAGTCTATTCCTTTTTGAAATAATTGAAGTGGGACAGAAAACCTACATTTGGACAGAAAACAGTAATAACATAAGCCTCACACTCATGCATACACATTAAGTATAGAAGTCATTAATAACATGCTTCTCTCTTTTTTTTTTAGCAGAAATCATATGGTGGAGAGACTCTGTGAAAAGAGTAAAGGTGATGAATGTGGAGAAATCCTTAGCCACACGTCAAAGCGTAAGCAGTACAAGAAAACTTCTTCCAGAGCTAAACTGTATGAATGCAGTCAGTGCGGAAAGGTCTTAAGGCATAATTCATCTCTTAAGAGACACCAAAGGCGGCACACTGGACTCAAACTCTATCAGTGTGAGGAATGTGGGAAAGCTTTCAGCTGCTCTTCATACCTAAGGAATCACGTGAAAACTCACAGCGGGGAGAAGCCCTATGCATGCAAACTTTGTGGGAAAACATTTATTCACTCCCATTCCCTCATTGAACATAAAAGGAGCCACACTGGAGAGAAACCCTATGAGTGTAAGTATTGTGGAAAAGCCTTCAGTTGCCGTAAGTCCTTTCGCACACATGTGATGATGCACAATGGAGGTAAACCTTTTGAGTGTAAGCAGTGTGGGAAAGGCTTCAGCTGCTCCAAATCTTTTCAAGTGCATATGATCATGCACTCTGGAGAGAAACCCTATGAATGTAAGCAGTGTGGGAAAGCCTACTGTTGGCTCACCTCCTTTCAAAGACATGTGAGAATTCACAGTGGGGAGAAGCCCTATAAGTGTGAGAAATGTGGGAAAGCATTTGGTTGGCCCTCATCCTTTCACAAACATCTCAGAACACACTCTGGCAAGAAATCAATAAGTGCAAGCAATATGGGGAAACCTTCAACTGGTCCTCATGCTTCTAAAGATGTAAAACGTCAGACTGTAGAAAAAAAATATAAATGTGAAAAATGTGAAAAGGCCTTCAGTTGGCCCTCCTCCTTACACAGACATCTCAGAAAACACACTGAAGAGGAGCCTATAAATGTGGGGAAGCCTTCAGTTGGTCCTAATTCTCCCACAAACATGAGAATGCAGACTAGGAGTTTTATAAATATGAAAAATGTGGGAAAGCTTACAGTTGTCCCAAATCCTTTTAAGGTCATATGAAAACCCCTAGTGCAAAAAAAATTCCTATAAATATAAATAATGCAGGAAAGCCTGAAGCAAGTTTGTTTGTGTCAAACGATTCATTAAATTCACATCAGGAGATAAATCTTATAAGTTATAAATATGGTATTGCCTTGACTGGTACCACATTTTTAAAGTGGACCCCTTGCAAATGAATCTCCATTTCTTTTTCAAATAAACATGGATGCAAGAAGTCTCTATGTACTCTAAGTACATCTATAGTATATGAAATTGTATACATAGTGGGGAGTTTTCCCTCATAAGTTCAGTTAATAATTTTTCTGTTTTCATTTTGACGTTTGATGTACCTACCCACGTACCTACAGACCTGGAGTGTATTTTGAATATGCATTAAGTTTCATTGCTATGTTTTTGTTGTTATTCTGTAAGTATGGGGCCATTACAGCAGTGGTTTAGCTTGGATTTTTCTTACTGCCCTATTGTGTTTCAAGGTTTTATCTGTATTCTACCTTTCTATTTTACTGAGATACCCTGCAATTTTAATGTTAACATCTTACATAAGGTATGTATTCTCAACTTTTATTTTGCCAGAGAATCATCATTACTGGCTTGCAAATTTGTAAATATTTATGCAAAGATCTTTAAAGAGTGTAACTTTGTATAAACTATTATTTTTATCTGTTGCCGTATATTCTTTGGCTTTGCTTCTGGCTGGAATTAGACAATAGTTGTGAATTAAGAAGAGAGATAATGGAATCTAGAGGCCGTTGAACTGAGTTATACTAACATAGGTAAGGCTATGAATGACATTTCTCATCATGCCTTCTCTATGTGGTTCCATGATAGAATTCTGTAACAGCTTGACTTTGCGTGAAATTTAGAAGAAGCACTCATTCAGTTATTGATCCTTCAGGCAGATAGACCAATCATAGGTACTCTATAGACACATTTCCTGATTGCTGGCCCTGCTAATCAAAGGTATCCTCAAAATACCGAATGCTTGACTTCCATTCTGTCAGAGGTACAGACTTCCACAGACTCCCTATCAGATTTCCCATCATAGATGCATCTCAGATGTCAGATGCTCATTTTTTAATTTTCCTACAAATCCTATGCTGTCCACAGGCCACTGATTAGGATGCCATGGCTGCTGATCTTATTTGTTGATCTGATTCCCTTTTTCCTCTCAATCTTAAAATATTTATGTAACACTTAATTTGTATAGTAAGCAACTCATTTTCTTAATTTTCTGTTTTGGATTCCACTAAAACAGATAAAATGGTATAGCCGTAAGAACACATGAGGCTGTGCTTCTCTGCTGCACTTTGAGCAACTCCCCTGTCCCAGAACTTCTGTGAGATAAATAAGCACATTACTGACATATTGGGAAGGCTGTGTCAGTTTTCTGTGACTTACCGCTGAATAAGATCTCTTGGTATTTGTTCAACTATTAAGTTTGATTATGTTTAATTAAACACAATGTGTATTTTTTCAGTTGAACAAAAACAGTGTTTCTGAGGATTATCCTGTGTCTTCAAATAAGTTGTGTACGAACAAATGTCAACATTTTATTTCTTATTTACTGAAAAGATTAAAATATTACAATGATGAATTGTCACATCAGCTTTGTACTTCGTGTATTTTAACATTATACACTCTGAATCAATATTGTGACGTGCATACAAAGTTAGGGTTTTTTCTTTGTAGTAATTTTTTTATGTTGTTTCAATTTTATCAAACTCATTTCTCATCCATAATAGTAAAAACTTTTAATGGTTTTTTCCATGTAATTAAGTACTATGTAACTAGTAAAGGATATAAAAAGATTCTGAGAAAACATTTTGGTTTTAAAGGAAAGGTACAGATAGGAAAGGTGAGTAGACAGGCACACAGGAAGAGAAAGGAAGAAGCATTTTATTGTTATTTAGTTGTTCCTCATGGTTTACCCCCCAGACCCACCCCCATTAAGCAAACCCAGCTTGTATGTGGACTCCGCTTGACCGGAGGCGGCGACACAACTACTCTTCCACCAGGGCACACCCAGAGTATTTGTTATCTATTGCTCCATAATATCACTTGCAAATCTCCAAACAAAAACATTTGTGGGTGCTTCTTTTTTTTTTTTTTTTTTTTTTTTGCAGTTTTATAAGTTTATTAGAGAAAATGGAGGGGAAAGAAAGAAAACCCAGGAGCTAGACTTCTCCCGGGCAGAAAAGGCTGCCTGGGACATTTGCTTTGCTAATAAATCTGCTGCTCGCCCAGGGCTGCTGGTGACATGTGTGCTCCACTCCGCCTCCCTGTTCGACCCAGCGGGAGCGTTCTTTAGGCTGAGTAAGTTTTACATACCCTACCATATCTTTTGATCCTGTGGATCACGGGATTTTACAGCAAAGAGCAATATTATTCCATAAAACAGTATAGTATCTTTCCCCCCTTTCAGCAAAAGTAGCCTTTTTAATTCACCATAAGGACATATGGTCTTTAGTCAGACTTAAAGAAAACCCAGAATCATAAAGGATGAAGAAATTATCTTGATTTGGATTCGAAAAACTACTCTTCGCCGTCTTTTCCAATCTCCTACACCAGCCTTTCTTTACTTGTCTCTTTTCCTGGGACTTGGGATATGCGTTTCCTTCAGTCATCACTAGGGGGTAGCAGAGGGCAACAGACGGATTTCAACAGCGGGTTAAACCATTTCTGGAAGTTTTAGATGCTGCTCAGGCCAAGGCTGCTGCTGAGACACCTCGCCACTGTGTACACACAGGCTTGTGTGCTCCTGAAAAGCCCTTCTGCGTGTGGACTTGAACTAAGCAACCTGGTGACTTCACCCCTCTTTCCTGTTTTGAGAGCATTCATTCCAGACAACGAACTGGGATGGGCTGGGTAACATGTCTACCTACGCCCCTTAGTGAGGAATTTCGCACAGCATTGAACGCATGCAAAAACCCCACATGACCCAAAGATACACAGGGAAACAATTTAAGAAGAAAACATCAGTGATCATCTTCATGGATTAGGAATAGAGAAACATTTCCTTTATAACGTATCCTCTCAAGCACATGAAACATGGCATTTCACATACAGCCAATGTAAAACCAGTTTCACTAGAAGTTATTGAAGAAACATGCATAGAACGTTGTGTCTGATCAATAAGCATGGAGTATTTTGCAAGCATAACAACTTGAATAAATGATCACATATATTTATCATTTCAAGAGTGCATTCAGCTGTGAATAGTGGAAAATTCCCACATTCCACTTCACATATGGACGTTGTGTCTATTTCTCATACAGAATTGTCCAGAAACAAAAATATATACCACATTTATTCTATTCTAAGCCACACCAGCAACGAGAAACTTCTCAGGGTTTTTGTGGAAAAAATAAAAATAAAAGACTTTCAAAGTTCAAAAAAATTAACAATGAGAAGTAACAAAGAATCAAGAATTAATTTATTAAAATCTTAAATACATAAAAAGCAATGAACAAAGAACAGAATTTTAAGAATTTAATAAGAGCTATTTTGTACTTAGCAGATTTTGTAGGTAAAATTGAGCCACCTTTGAATGTAGGCTGAACCTGATTTGGAGAGACATTAAAATGGCAATAAAAAAAAAAGGAGAGCTTAGCCTTGAATAAATGATTCATAAAGGGTAAGTGTAATCACTCAGTGATGCATTCAGTAAGCAATGTCCTATGTATTTCCTGACACCATCATTGTAACTTTCAAGGTGGAGCCAGGGACACAGAGTCAATAGACATAGCACACAAATTAGACCTGACCCAGACATGTGAAGAGCTGAAGAGGGAATGTCAGAGAAGGTCACCAACCAAGAAAGCATAACTCAGTGGCCTGCGTAGATATTTCGGGACTTAAGAGAAAATTCGAATCATGGATATATGACAATGGAAGTGGACCCATCACAGGATTGCTACTAGAGAAGTTTATGGACGATACCGACTATGACGGAACAAAGTGAGTGAAATTCCTTCATTTGTTTTGTGAACACTGATGAACAGGCCCATCAAACAGAAAAATCTGCAAGAAATTGTTGCCAGTCTACTAGTATAAGAGTTCCAAAAAACGAGAACGATGTGTTCTTTTTTTCTCTTCCCTGCCCATACCTCCAGGTCTTGAACCTGGGTCCTGGGGTTTTGTGTATGGTCTGCACCATAGCTGCTGAACCACGGGGGTGTACCTAGAATAAAGCACTCTTAGTCACTACTTCTGCCTCCCTGATCTCATGCAAGTTTTGCTTTGGGTCAACTCTAATCTGGAACAATCTAGGGAAGGGATTCTGTGAAGGTCATCCTCAGGTTTACACATGTTGGTACCTCGTGATCTAGAATAACACAGCTACTCTGTCACACGTAATGAGGTCTTTTTAATCCAAAGCCTTGTATCCAATTTCCAGTCTGGAGCTAGGACAAACAGAAATGGACAAAAGAAGAAAATAAGTCAGAGGAGGTTGTCCTTATTCAGTGGCTTTTCACTCTGAAATTTCTGCCAGAACAACAAAATATTATTTCTAACTAGGATTAAAAAAAAAGTCAAACATACAGCCTTTTTTTTTTTTTTAAGACTGAGAGCCTCAAGAAAGTTTTCCATTAAAAGTGAGGAAATAGATGATAGATGTCAGGTATATAAATTCCAGTAAGTGCAACAGTAGGCCAGAAATCAAGTCCCACTAACACCTACGTCTCCTAACTGTGTTTGGAATATAATGAAATTAGAAATAAAGCCATCTAAAACCCTAACAGTAAATAACACTTACAAATACACTTCAAAACCTCGGTCCAAAAGACATCAGAACCTACTTAATTTTTATATATGCAGTTCATAATTCAAGCACTATATAGCAACTGACAGGGTATTTAGTGGGTGCAATGATGGCCCTCCCCAAATATTATGTCCCCTTAGAACCTGTGACCTGTATAAGAACTTACTTGAAGAAGACTTTGTGGATATAATTAAGGTTCTTTTGAGATGAAAGAAACTGGATTAGGCAGTGCCCCAAACCCAATTATGTGTCTTCCTACGAGAAGACACATAGAGGTGATGCTCAGATGGAGGCAGAAATCTGAGTGATGGGACTACAAGCTATGAGAAATTCCTGGACCCATAGGAAGCCTGGAGCGACCTAGTTCAGATTCTTCCTGAGAATCCCCAGAGGAAATCAGTCCTAAAGACAACTTAATTTCTGACTTCTAGCCCCCAGACCTGCAAGAGAATGTTTCTTAAAGCCCACCAATTTTGTGGTTTTCAGCATCCCTGGTAAAGTAATATTTAAAGGAATATTTTTCTCTTTAACAGTTTACTAGAAAGAACTGGAAACAGAGTGATGAGGGCTACTTTAAAAGTAAGGCACTAATTAGGGAAAAAGTCCTCAGTAGCTCAGGCAACTAAGGTGCAGCTTATGAAAGTCATGGACCCATGCTTGAGTTTGAGGCAGAAAAAAAAACAAGGCACCAATGAAACCAGCACCATTATTTAAGACCTTTAAAAGTTTTTCTAATGTTATGTAATTTGTTGTGAACAGTGAGTTAAATAATCTGCATGAAGGTTTTTGCCCCCATCACTGACAAAGGTCTTCCCTCCTTGTGAGTTAGCATGAGTTACTTTAGGGATGGGGGGGGGGACTAAAGAAGGCTTTTCCACACAGTTTGCACTTAGTTTCTCCCCAGTGTGAATTCTTAGATGTCTCTGTAAGGATGTGAGTCTACTGAAGGCCTATCACACTCCTCACATTCATAGCGTTTCTCTTTGCTGTGAGTTCTCAAATGTCCTCAAAAAGATGAGGACCAACTAAAAGATTTCCCACATTGCTTACATACATAGGGCTTCTCTCCTGTATGAATCCCCATGTGTGTTCTGAAGTATGACAGGCTACTGAAGGCTTTCCCACATTCCTTACAAGCATATGGTTTCTCTCCAGTGTGAGTTTGCAAATGTCTCTTAAAGGATGAGGGTGAGCTGAAGGATTTTCCACACTGTTTACACTCATAAGACTTTTCTCCAGAGTGTGTTCTCATGTGAATCTTAAGGTCCGAGGGCCAACTGTAAGCCTTCCCACATTCAACACATTTGTAGGCTTTCTCCCCAGTGTGCATTCTTGCATGAATGACCAGATAAAAAGAATGAAGGAAGGCTTTTCCACATTCCTTACATTCATACTTTCTCTGCACTGTGAACTTTCTCATGTTTCCTAAGAGAAGAGGGAGAAGAGAAGGATTTTGAACATTGTTTGTGAGCATAGAGTTTCTCAACAGTATGAGTTTCTCTGTGTATCCAAAGGTTTGAAGGAGATCTGAAGGTTTTCTGACATTTTTCATATTCATAAGGCTTTTCTCCAGTGTGAGTTCTTATACAAACTCTAAGTTTGGAGAAGTATATAAAGGCTTTTCCACAATCCTTACATGCATAGGGTTTCTCTTCAGTATGAGCTCTTAGATGTGCCCTAAAGGATGAGTAAGAAGCAAGAGTCTCCCACATTCCTTACATGGATAGGGTTTTTGTGCACATTGAGGAGATGTTATGGGACTCTTTAGGGTTGAAGTATCCAGCATGGGTTTTTCAAACGTATTGCATTCATAAGGTTTTACTCCAGCAGAAAGCCTCTTATGCACAATAGGGTTTGGAGTCTGGTTGGTTTCTCCATGTAGATTATTTTCATTATTTTTCATCATATGATACCTGTTAAAAAAAAAAGGAATCAGGTTACAAATGATTAGTTAATGACATTTAATGACTAACATCATGTTTTTACCATTTTCAGGGTATGTTTATGTTTTCTGCCCTATTAGAATTGTTTCAAAGTGATATGAGCTGAATGCTCTAGTAGAATATCAGGTATCATTTTCAGAGTATTTTTTTAAGTAACGACAAAGACTGGCAGGAAGAGAGAAAAGAGAGAAGCACTTATTTTATTTAGCTGTTCATCTTGGTTGTCAAGGAAAATCAGTGGAGGGTGGGTGGTCTTGGGACACTGAGCCCTTAACCTGATGCTGCCTCTGAGGAGACAGTGTCAGGACTGAACTGGTGTCTGAGGATTGCTTGTGGGTATGGGGAAGGCTCCACACCCTGCCATGTTGGAAACTGGTCTCAGACCCTGTTAAAACAGCTACCCTTGCTTTGTCTATATCCTCTCCAGGAGATGGGCAGAGGCCTGAGCTAGAGCTCAGTCCAGAGAAAGGCAGAAAAAAAGGTGCAGACCTCCCCACCTGCCTCATTTGGGCTCAGGGACCTGAGGGCTGAGAACCATCAAGGATGGGTGACAGGTCCCCATCACCGTCCAACCAGATGGAGGTCCCAAGATCCCAAGATGCCAGAACAGCCTTACTTCCTCAGGAAAGAGTACTCTGTCCTCTTTGGAAAGGAATGTCATGCTTTTACAAAACCTCAGGAAAACCTTCGGTTTCACCATGTCCCCTCTGAGACTCTGGAATCAAAGTGTCCCTCATACCCATCCAAGATCAGAAACACCATCTCCTCCCAGATAAGAAGGGGAGTGCCATCTCAGTGGGCCAAAGGTGAATTCGACAGCTTAGAAAAAGGACGGGGAAAATTAATGGTATGAAAAGAAACTCAAAAGCATCTTTGGGAAAAAAACGTGAAATGATAAGAAGGAAAATGTTGAGATACCATTATTTGCTCAGTGTCTGGTATGGAAAGATGCCCAGAAGGTACAAATGTATAAAATTAGAATCCACACTTGCCCTTAAGGTGGGTACTGGTTAAAAGAAGAAGGCTCAAGAAGGAACTGATTTCTCTGAACCAATAAGCATTTTAAGATACCATTTAAATAATCAATATTATACACAAAGGACTAAGTTTAACAAAATTTCCGTAACACATTTTTTTTCACAAAAAAAAATGAAACAGGGAAAATAAGGAAGATGGCAAACTAATGGCGAGACATACCAAGTTCATGGATCAGGCGCTTAGAAAGCTCAATGCTTTAAGGATGTGACCCACCCTCCCCCTCATCTATACTGCACATTCCGTGTAATCCTAACTCTGTCTCACTTGTCGAAGTGCTGATTCTAAGCTTAGCTTTTTATAGAAACCAAACGCCATCCCAATGCACCAGAATCCAGTCGTTTCAGGAAAAATACGTTGAGGGTATGGGACGTGTGTGAGCCTTTCCCAGCAGTGGTGAAGAACCATGAGGAAGGATTACCCAGGATGCCAGGCTCCTCCCGGTGGTCCAGACGGGGATTTACGTCGGGGAATGCGGGGGTGGCCCCCACGTGGACGGGACGCCGCACCCCTTCCCGTCTGCCTCAGGGAAATCAGGATCCGCGCGGCCTCTTCCAGTCTGTTCTGCCTGGTTCAAACTGCATACTCACCATCTCCGAACCCTTTCCGAGCGTCCTCCCTGCAGCACCGCCAGGTGAGATCCACCGGGACCGACACCAGGAGCCAAGCTCCGTCGGATCTGCGCTCACCCCCGACGCTCCGGGCCAGCGCCCCCGCCCCCTGGTTGGACCGCCCACGTCGTCGTTGATTGGACGGTGCTCCAAGGTCCGCCCCCCGTGCTATGATAATATCCTCAGGGCCCCGCCTTTGCTGGCTCTGATTGGACGGTGCTACAGATTCTACCGCCCCTGATTGGGCAGTTTGGCTGTGCGCACCTCCCTAAGTGAGTGATAGGCTGGACATGCATCACCTAGTAGATTCTGGAGGAAATGCGGTTCTCGCCTTCAGGCCTTCCCTGTACACGTGCCTTCTTCTCTGACCCGGCCAGCCTATAACATGGGATCCGGGCAGAACGTGCGGCCCGCCCAGCGGACTGGGCAGTCCGCCTGCGTCCTGGTGCTGGACTGGAAAGTGCAGAGTTAGTTTCCCTGCCAAGCGCCCCCTGGTCCAGATGGGCCAGAAGCGTCTGGTGATCTCCAGTGGCAGCGGGTCCAACGTCACTCTATGGTCCTCAGATTCAATCAGTTATAATATCAATTACCTGTTCACTATAAAGAATCCACACCCCCCCACACACACACTAGCACCTCCTCCTTTACTCCTTGGGGTTCAGCAGCTCTCTGTCTCTCTCTGTAATAAGAGAAACCCCAAAA
Source organism: Solenodon paradoxus (assembly GCA_004363575.1). Taxonomy (NCBI): domain Eukaryota; kingdom Metazoa; phylum Chordata; class Mammalia; order Eulipotyphla; family Solenodontidae; genus Solenodon; species Solenodon paradoxus. Next base: position 40,806 of record RJWH01004587.1, on the reverse strand, counting down.
TAGAGGACCCTCCTTTGTCAAGCTGCTTCCCCAGCACCACTCGGAACAGTCTTTCCAATTCATTTCATAAAGAATGTGCTAATGCAAATACTGTTTCACGGGAATAGAAAACTTAAACTGCCTCGTGTCTTGACACAGTCAAGGAAAAGGCATTTTATATGAAGGCCCAGAGGAAAAAAAGAACACATTTCCATCTGAAATACGCTCGACCAAAGGCAGAAAAAAGTAATTTTTAAAACACAAAATTATCACCAGACACGCAAATCTTGAAAGCCGTAATCCCCACCCATCTAAGTTCTACCCAATTAGGATGCAGGGAAAAAGACATTGTCCAATCAGGGCGGGGGGCGGGAGATGCTCACATCCGGTGAGACCACGCTCTTAACTCCGCCCCTTGGCGTGTGCGCAGCCGCCGGGCGAGGTTCCCGGCAGCTGCTCTGGACGCAGTCGCCTCCCCCGGCTCCGCGGGCCAGCGGCGGGGACGACCCGCTGCCGGGTCGGAGATGGTGAGCGTCGGGCGGGACCTGGGGCCGGGAGGGGAGGGTTCGCGACGTCTGGAAGCGGCCGCGCGGGCCCCAGACCTCGGCGTCTCCTGGGGCGGAATTTCGGGTCTGCAGCCGCAGTGGCGCGGGAAGGGCCAGGCGTCCCCCTGCGGGTCCCCGCGGCCGGGGGTCTGCGTTCGAAGGTCAGGAGCGTGGGTGGGCGCCAGACGGCCTCGGGCGTCAGGTGGGCGCTTCTGCTGGAAGAGACGCTGCCAGCGTGCTGTTCTGACCCGTGTGGCTCCCACCCACTCAGGACTGACCCCGCAGGAGGGTCCCAGGAGAGCCCTGTCTCCCCTATGGCTGCGGGGAAACGAATGCGGTTCACAGCGGAGCGTGGGGCGGGTGAGAGATGGAGCGAAATGCATGCACCAGCTGCGGGGTCCTGACGACGTGCGAGCTCGTCCCATGTCCACGTAATACCCGGGACCCTGATGCATGCAAATTCTGCAGAATGGGCGCTGTGGGAAGCAGACCCGCTCCGTGCGGACTCATTCAGCCACAAGCCATTTGTTACCATGAGATAATAGTGAGCCGACGTGGTGGTTTTTGGGTTTTTTAAACCAATAGAAGCTTTACGATTCCCCTCCCCGACTTTATCCTTAAATTCCAGATGGGAGCGGTTCTGCAGGGTCTCATTCACACTCAGGGATGGGGCGCTGTGTCTCATTTAAATGACCCGCCGGGGTGCCTGCGGCTGAGGCTTCCAGAGGGTGGGGACAGCTGAGCCCAGCGCTGGGCCCGGGCGGGCCGACAGGAAGGTGCTGCGGTGGGGTCTGGCTGCAGGTGGTCTGCCTCTATCAGCAAAGCTGCTGCAGTAATTTTGTTTAATCTCCAGATGCAATTGGATCGGAAATGTTTTTAAACTCTGAGCAAAGATCCAGGCTTGTAGATTGTGGACACGTTCATGTTTTGTAGGAAATCCTTGTGCAGCCTGGAGTCGGAGGTACCACTGCGTGGTGTTTGCTCTCTGTCATTTCTAGCACTTGGAGTTCTCTGAAGTTTTGTCTGTTTCTAGCGTGTGAAACAGGTCTCCTGGGACCACAGGCCCGTGTTTCCTTATAACCACTGGAACTGACCGTTGCTTCTAAGAGGCGTCATCTCCTGTGACATTATTTTTTGTCCTTTTCTCACCTTTAATTCATGTGCATGTTCGCTGATTTCTTAGTTTTTCTCTCCATTCTCTTTTTTTTCTCTGTCTCTCATTTCTAGGTGTTGCAGGTATTTCCTTCCATATCATCATGGTTTATTGGTTCCTTCAGTGTTAGTCTTTTCCATCTCTTCCCACTAGTACATTTCTCTTTTTTCCTTATATAAGAAAACTCCTGATCATAAATACATTTATCTGTCAGTTCTCGGATGCTGCTTTTTTCTGTTCATGACGGTTAAATCTGCAGTGAATGGCTTATTTTACCTGATGTTGATAAGAAAAAAGACATTCCTGTTCCCTCTGTAGCTTATATATTTCCCTAATAATCATTGTCGTCTCAAAAATCATGTTGTGTTACTACTTGAACATTGCAAATTTCTTTATAATATAGTTTGATTTTTTTTTCTTCCCTGTTGACATTTTTCCCATTTTTTTGGAGACATTCTTGACATATGTCACTAGGTAAGTTTAAGAAGTATAGCTCAGTAGTTTAACTTACTTATATTGTGGAATGATTACCAAAGGAAGTTTAGTTATTGTTCATGTTCTCATAGACACAATAAAAATGAAAAAAAGAAATAAAGGGAACAATCTTTTGGTGGCATTTTAGAGACAAGAACACAGCTGATCTCTTCCTGCAACAAAATTCTGTCATGCATATTATTCATTCTGCTCCAGGTGTCTTTATATTCATGGGGTGAGATCAGCCAACCATATTCTCGTCCCTGGAATAACCCAACTCCCGCTACCAACAGGAGGACCTGTGACGTGGTATGTCCGGAAGCTCGGTAATTAAAAAAAAATTATTTATACATTTTTTTTTTAAGAAAAGGTACAGGTAGAAATGAAGGTGAGCAGGCAGGCAGGCAGAGAGAGGAGGAAGGAGCACTTTATTCTTCTATTTAGTTGTTCATCATTGTTTTTTTTTTTCCCTGGGACCCTAGGTCTTTAACTGCAGGCCTAGGGATGTCTGTGCGCCCAATTTAAACAACCAGGCCACCAGGGTGCGCCTATAATTTAAAAAAAAAAAAAATCCTTTTTCTCCTAAGGAAATTGTTATTTAAGAATTCCATTTGAATTGCATTGTGTCTGGACACAATGATGGGACACGCCGGAGCTGTAAATGCTTGAGCCTAATTTGACAGCAGAGGATAGACTTCATTTTTCAGTGTGAAATTGAAAACGAAGAGTATTCTGAATTTTCAAATGTTTCCGTAAACTTAGTAGAAGCTTATTGCACTCATTCAAATATATATCAGTTTTTATTTTGCAGAATTATCTGTTATTGAGAAATTGTGCTGAAATCTGTCCAGGGGACCCTTTTTAGCCTGCGCCCCAAATGCATCAAGGCTCTGTTACTCGCTGATTTTGGATTCATCCCATTATCCTGTGCATGTGAACGTGCTCTTGTAAAATCGTGCCTGCTTTTTTCTCGAGCTTTCGGGAGGTAAGAGCGGCTGCAGCTGCTCTGATGTACATCAAGGACACGCCCCTGTCGCTCCGGCCACTGAGACAGCTGGAGCAGAACTGGGTTTGCACTTACCCCACAGATTACGGCCTCCTCGCCCTACCATCCCCAGGGAGCGTGAGTTCCGCAAGCCTGTTTTCCTCCCAGACGCTGCCTGAGGGCTGTCGCAGAGATGACGTGTGTCATCGCCATGATCCTGTGGATGGCGTGTGCGTGAAGCCCAGTTAAAGCCGTTCTATAAACTAGGATTTGGGGTGTGCTGTGGAAAAGTGCTTTCTGGGGTCCACCCAGAGCAGCGCTGCTGGGTATGTGCCCCCTGCCAATACGGAGCGATCGGCCTTTTTCTTGGGTGTTTCCTTGCCTTCTGCAGTGGGACTTGTTTCAGATGTCACCTGGACTGTGACCCAGCAACTGTGGTCTCGTGACGCCATGTGAGTGAACTGGATTGTCTGACCGAAGATTTTGGATTTGAGTCCTTCTCGGAGGCTCTGCTCTCCCTCAGGCCCAATCGTTCTTACAAGTGTGTGTGTCTGTAGAAACAGCAGCTGTTCTTAGACTTGGCTTCGAGCTTCCAAGCAGTTGCCACCACCGAGTCGACCGCCTTTGACTTGCCTGCTGCCCCCCATGCGCACCTGCTGGCGTACACGGTGCCTTCCTGACACAGAATGTGTGCGATGTTCCGGGACTCGGTGGCCTTCGCGGGCCTGGCTGTGACTCTCTCTCCAGGGCAGTGGGCTTTGCTGGATCCTGTCCAGCAGACACTCCACAGAGAGGTGATGCGGGATACGTGCAGGAACCTGACCTCCGTGGGTGAGGATGGCGTCTTCCTCATAATCCCCTTCCTTACAGGAATCAAGGACTGGAAGTAGGTTGGACAAAAGAAAGACACCGTTCAAGCCTACCTGGGACTGACTGGGGTCAGGGAACTTGTCCATGAATCCAAAGTTTTATTGACGTGTTCTGTTGACTTTTGATTTCTGTTGCTCAAAAGTCTGAGGCTCCATGACTTTGTAAGTGCACAGTTTCCACAGGAGGGCAGTGAGAACAGCGTTACGGGGGGATTCACCCCTGTGAAAGTGACACTGGGGTTGATGCATGTGGGCGTGGCAGTGAAAGCCACATCTGGCCATTGCTGATGGCCTACAGGACCAAAATGTCAGCCTCCTCAAGAAGTGCTGGTTTCCCCGTGGGTCCTCCGTCCTGGCGCGCTTCTGTCCGGGAGCAGGGCAGCACCCCCCGCACCCCATCCAGCCTCTGCAGCGGCCGCTGGGACAACAGAGAAAGTCCTCTTCTCGGTCCTCTGTTCCTTGGGCACATCAGGGGAGCAGCACCCTTTTGGAGAAAAAGGTTCTAAGAATGGAATGCTGTTGGGAACATGCTCTAGAAAAAAAGCACAATGTGTTTGAGGCGTGTCTGATTCTTATTCTTTTACCTGACTTCCATGTGGGGCTCTTCCTTCATCCTCTCCCGCCTGGGAAGCTGCTCTGTATTCCTCGCATAAAAGTAGTTTGGGGAAGGCCCCCATTTCGCCCAGACGTGCCTGGTGGCCTTTCTGATGTTTGTCCCAGCAGCAGTCTAGTGCTTCTGAAGTATTTCTCACTGACCTGACTGATTGCAGTTTGACACACTTTCCCTGTTATTATCCAAGCTCCAAATAGCCAGGCCTTCAGCGTTTGTGTGTTTGCATGGCCATTTCTTGGTGATGAACTTTGTGTGCCTGTTCATCTCATGATATAAAACAAATTCACATATGCATGTTCCCCGCCCTAACCCCGTTCGCCCACCATTGTTTCCTGTGCATTGAATTATGCCTCCACTTATTCTAGATTCTTGCACTCTGTGTGAAAGCAGTGGATCAAGCCCTCAGCGAGATATCTTGGAGAATGAAATATTGGGGGAAATGATTCCTGGTCAGTTTGGGGAGAAAACTGGAGGTTTCTGAACATGGGAGCTCAGCATCACACTCAGGGGAGTGCGAGCTCTGGTCTGAGGTGAGGGTTTCTCCAGCAGGAGGAGGTGGGTCTTGGGAGTATCCGACTAACCTGAGATGAAAGAAAAAGTATAAATCCTGCTGGATATCTGTGTTCTCAGAGGTTTCACAAGACTGTACTTCTGTAAATTTGATGTAGTTCGAGCATCTGGAGCATTAGTTGGCGGCATTGATCAGGAAAAATCAGAATGAAACTCAGAAAGTGAAGATTGTATTTGAACTTCTCAACCAGAATATTAGGCTTATTCCACTTTGTTTTGTAACAATAGAGACGGTGCAGAAAACATAACCCATTCAGGAAAATGCAATGCATAGTTATAATAGTCATTGACAGTCATTAGTAAATCAATAATAAAGAGATCACGTATAAACACACCTGGGTGGAGGAGTGGTTGGGTCAGCAGCCTTCACCTGACACAGTCCCCATACTTCCCAAGGATCTGGTTCACATCCTGGGGCTGAGGGAACAACCAACATGGAGAATTAAGTGAAATGAATAAAGGGCTTCTTCCTCTAGGCTCTTCCTGTCTGGTTGCACCTTTTCTTGAAATAAAAAAGAAAAAAACACTTATAACTCTTAATTCCTACTAGCATCCTCCCTGTTTTGAACAGACGTCATTTGGTGGTGAGTCTCTGCAGAAGTAATGGAGATAGCAAAGGAGGAGGAAGCTCGAGCCAGTTTGCAAATCCTCCCGTGCGTGAGCCTGAGCCTTCTCGCGTGGAGCCCTATGAATGCACTGTTTGGAAAACTCTCCAAGGATTATTATGTCCTCAAGAGCCAGCAAAGATCTCACACTGGGCACACACCTAATGAATGCGAGGAAGGTGGATAAGCCTGCTGTTATGTCATGTGCCCAGCACTCTGGTGGAAACAGATGTTGTAAAGAAACCTCATACACCTCAGAGTCCCAGGAAACCATCTAAGAGATCTTCAAAGAGTCTCAGTAGTAAGAAATCTTCGAAGGGTAAGAAATATGGGAGACCTTTCACTTGTCCCTCCCCCTTCCAGGGACCTGTCAGGAGTCACGATCCACAGAAAATCCACACATGCAAAGTATGTGGGAAGACCATTACATATAGCTGCTACCTGACCCACCACTTAGGCGCTCACACCGGAGAGAAGCCCCGTGAATGCAGGGAGTGTGGGAAATTGCTCAGCTACCCCTCATACTTCCAGGATCATTTGCGGATGCAGGGTGGGGAGAAGCCCTATGAATGTCTCAAGTGTGGGAAAGCCTTCAGTCTTTACTCCTCCCTTCTAGTAAACGTGAGGACGCACAGTGACGAGAAACCCTATGCATGTCAGCGTTGTGGCAAAGCCTCCATGCATTTTGCATACCTGAGGGAGCACATGAGAACACACACAGGAGAGAAGCCTCACATGTATAGCACTGTGGTAAAGCCTTCGCTTTCCACTCCCCTCCGAGAACATGTCAGAACTCACAGTGCCGAGAAGTGCTGAGTGCAGACCCTGTGGGAAAACTTTCAGAAACCATCGATATTTCCAATGTCACAAGAAGATGCATGATGGGGCAAATCCATACAAGTGCAAGGAGTGTGGGAAGGCTTACAATTATTCCTCCTCCCTTCGAGAACATGTGAGAAAATGCACCAGGGAGAGACCCTTCAAGTGTCAGCTCTGCAGAGAAGCCTTCAGGTACTGCGGAAACCTGCATGTGCACGTGAGGACACTGGAGAGAAACCCTGTGAATGCACCTAGTGAGGGAAAGCGTTCGCTCGAGCCTTGTCCCTACAGAACACGTGACAACGCACAATGGCGACAAGCCTTAGGAATGTCCACAGTGTGGGAAAGCCTTCAGGTACCTCATGTCCTTGGAGGAACACAGGAGAATGCACAGTCAAGTGGAACCCTTTGAATGTCAGGCGTGTGGGACAGCTTATAGTCACTCTTCCTCCCTTTTAAGACACATTAGGACGCATGGCGAGGAGAAATTCAGTGATGTTAGCAGTGAGCCAAGGCCTTCAGGTATCCTACAGACCTCTGAGTCCTAGCGGAGAGACCTGATGAATGTAAGCAAGGTGGGAAAGCTTTCCAGCATCGTTCACAGCCTTAGAGAGATGTGAAGACTCACTGTGCAATGCAGCCCTATGAATGTGAGGACTATGGGAAAGCCTGCGGGAAGAGCCCTTCACGTATCCTGGGTGTGAAAACTCAGGCCAGGACAGAATCTTCACGTTGTGTGAGTTCAGCTTGGCCTTTAAAAGTGCCTCATCTCTTATTGGGGCCCCTGCAATGTTCCTTTCTGGATAACGTTGCTTATGGGACCACATCAGATGGGAAATGTCCATCGAGGTTGCCTTCATCTAGAGCAGGTACGTTTTGTTATCTCGGATTTTAATTGTACGGTCCTGTAAAACACGTTTCATTCCCATGACAGTGTTTTTTGGACCCATGGGTCTGAAGTGGTTTGGAAGGTTGTTTCTTTTTGTCATTTGTCCTGTGCAACTTGACATCATTTTTGATGAAAAGTTGATTTGGTTATTTTTCTAGTATCTGCTCAAGAGAAGAGATTTGTGTTGTTGAAATTTCTCATGCAGCGACTGGAAATTGCTGACTTGAAATCTCATCCCCGTAGGGTTCCGTGTTGGAAGATGTATCTTCTGGGCTTGTTTGGTGCTCGTGGAAACCACTCTGAAATGAGTAAAAGTGGAAAGATTTTGATGAGCCTCATCTGTTTATTTTGTTTAAAGGAAAGGGTCAGACAGGAAGAGAGAGGAGAAAGAAAGACTTTAGTTGTTCATCTGGGTGGTTCTGCACGGCCCCAGGTCATGAACAAGGACTGTGGGATGTGTGTGGACCACACCTGGGGTGTACTGAACCACTCTGCCACCAGAGTGTGCCAAGTGTCATTATGTCCCTCATTCCGCCTTTGCTCACTGTCCTTGATCTTACTTGTAAATTGGGCATGTTTATTAGTTTAGAAGGGAGGCCTAGTGGCTTGAAGATGATAGCCATTGTCTAGAAGCTTCTACCGAATTGTGTTGTCCGCTTGGTTAGGTGGGAAACTGTATTTCCCAGAGGCCTTCTAGTCATAGGTCTGAGTTCCAGTTCATGAGACGAGGAAGATGCGTGAGGTTTAGATGGTAAGAGGAAGCCATGATTCCATGCTCCTGTGCACCATCAGGAACTTCGGGGACCCGAGTGGAGCACACGGTCTGACTGGTGGCTCTGCCTGCCTGGAACAGCCCTAATGACGGACCACAGTTTGACGCAGATTCCAGACTTGTCCACAGTCTCCCCCGTCACTGACCCTCGAGTTGTCAGGTCCACACAGCTCTTGTCTCGCTGAGACTGATGTCCAGCAGGTCACTGTTTCAAGATCTCTCACTGCGAGCCCCGTCCTCTCCTGCTCTTTCACTCGGCGCTGATTTCTGCAGCGAGGACCTTCTCCGCTGGGAGATCTGCGTGCCGTCCTCCCCGAGCGATGAGCAGGCAGCCGCGCGCACAGGACCCTTCGCTCCCCAGCTGTGCTGTTGGGAGGCTGCACTGACCCAGGACTTCGTGCCTCTGGATTCGTCCATGATGGAAATAAGCACGTGTGAGGCTATCGGCCGTGGATGGATTTTTCTTGAACAGTGAACTGCTCCTGAAACAGCAAACTTGGTTCATTTAATTCCTTATAGGTGATCGCCCCATGCTTGCTTCTTTCGTGTGCAGGTGTGATTCAAAACCGTATATTTTTTGTCAAATGTCGTTCTCCACTTTGATACCGAGACATGTCTTCATGCCTAAGTTTTCGGATCGGTTTTCTACGTCCTAGGACTGTTGTGTTTTGATTCTTTAGCTGAGGGGTTATGTTAAAATATCTCATTCCTGGTGCTGTGGTTCAGTCATTAGCCTCTCTGGGAGCGCAGGTGACATCCCCCCGGGTTCCAGTCCCGGGTGAGGGGCCAGTCAGTATAAACCACCACATGCAAGCAAAACAGAGACGCTTCTTCCTTCTCTCCCCGCCTGCCTGCTGCCTTCATTCCCGCTGCACCTTTCCTTAAACAAATCCCATTCTAGAGGGTCAACAGCTCTTGGGACGGTGTCAAGCGTGCCTGTGTGTTCTGGGATGATCGTGCTCAGCGCGCGACTGTTGACATTTCTGCTGTTTCTTTTCTTGAGTCACTACAGCTGCCATCTTTTTGTTGTTGGTTTGTTGTTGTTTTTTTGTCCCACGAAGGTGGCTTTCATTCTTGAAAGTGAAAACCAACATATTGCCCCTGCAGGCCAACAGGGTGGGGGGCGCGACACGCACGTCTGCCCTCACTGTCTGTGGGCAGCCTGAACCAGGGTTATTTCCAGTGGGACGAGCACCGTGTGTGTGACAGTAACAGTTAATGGCCACTCCGCCCCGAGAAAGGACTCTCTGGGGAGTGCGGCTTCTGCACGTCGGTTTTCCCCGGAGAGGTCTGCTGGACAAGTAATTCCGTTAGGGAAATGCCTTCTCGCGCCCTGCTAACCGCTGGCTGCCCAGGGAACCTTTCGTCCCGTGAGGCTGGGAAGGGGCTGGCAGTCCTGCTGCCCATGGGGCTCCCTGTCACTGCTTCCAGGGTCGAGCAATGGGCCGTGTGTCCTTCTGCTCACTCACGCCGCTTCTGGGTCTGCCGACAGAGGCCGGCATCTGTCTCTGTGTCCAGCGTTGCTGGGACACTGGGCATAGGGGGAGACCTGTCTGTCTCAGATGGAACGTGAGGCGACCGGTTTTGCAGGGACTTGAGCTGGGAAATGGTCCGCGAAATATCTGTTCAGCCTTCCAGAGAGGGTCCTTGCTCTGAAACCGTCCAAGCACTGCAGGAGCGGACTGGGCTCTTGAGGGCTGTTGAGTCACCATTCGGTGCCCGTTGCTTATGGGACAGCAACACACCAATAAGACTCGATTTGCTTGCACGGAAGGGTGACAGCAGGGAAGGGGTGGATCGCAGCCACACCGAGACGCCCCGCCAGGGGGAAAGACACCCCCCCATACTTGACATTTTCCATAGGACTCGCTTTTTCATAGCAAACCATGAATGAAAAACTTTTCAAGGACAGGAGCAGGTGGGAATGGAGGTGAGCAGCCAGGCAGGCAGAGAAAGGAGGAAGGAGCATTTTCGCTAGGTAGCTCATCTTGGTTGTTCCCCCCTGTTCCAGGCTTGAGAACTGGGGACCTTGGGATGTGTGTGGACTATGCCTGGTTTAAACTGCTAGGTCACCAGGGGCACCAAAGCATGACGTTCTGGATTCCAGACACTGACTTGCCTTAGGAGGAAGAACTTTTTTATTTTTGGCTGTTCTCCTGATCCCAGGTTACAACCCCAGGTCCTTGGACTTTACATGGTCCAAGCCCCAGCCACCAGCTCAGAGCCTGAGCCACCAGGGCACGCCACGATCGCCGACATTTTTTACAGCAAATTAATTCTTGCAAACACTCAGCATGCCTTCCCGACAGTATTTTGGTCCTTTGGCTTCTCGTGCTCTTCGGAATCTTGGCTGAAGTTCTGAGGGGATGTCTTGAGGGCTGGTCACCTGTCCTGTGCGCTGTCGTGGGAGGGCCAGTCCCGCGGGGCCACAGGGAGGGCGTGGGGAGGCTCAGGAGAGCAGTTCATTATGCTCAGACCCCGGAGTCGCAGCGGCTGGACTCTGAGTGAGTGACATTGGGGGGTCACCCAGGGAGCAGGTGCAGCCAAGCAGGGGGCATGAGGAGAATGCGGAATCAGGGACGCGTGTCTCAAGCGCCCTGACTCATGGGGAGCGTAGTTGTTGAGCCTGTGAGGGATCCTTGACACCCAGCACGCGACAGCGAGTGTGGACGGCGAGAGAGGTTGGGACCATGGGCTCTGCTGGTCCCATCCTGGCTTCCGAGTCTCTAGAAAGCAGCTGTCTCCACCGGCCTCCGCTCACGCGTCCAAGCAGATGACAAGAGCATCTCCTGGGGGGAGTGCTGGTCAGGAACTGGGTTCATGTGTGCTGAGTCGCCTCTGCAGCCCAGACAGCGGGATGGTGACCTGGGGCTCGCTGCTGGGTGATACTTGACTCGCACAGAGCAGAAGTGATGTCTCCCAGCTCTGTCATCAGTGAGGCAGCATTCTGGGCTGGGTCAGGACACAAGGGCGTGTGTTGCAATCGTGTCCATGGACAGTGGAAGAATCCCACCATCGTGACGACCACCATCCCCACTTCTAGCCGATGTGACTGGCGTGTCTTCGTTTAATGTGGATACGCTTCCATTTCTCCTGCCTTCCTGTGAGGAGCGGTCTGCGCTGCCAATCATGACATTTCTTTGTCCTCCTGAGGACTTCTCATCCAGCGAGGAACTCTTCCTCCAGCCCTGCTGTCACCCCACAGAAATCTGAAGGCCTCACATATCGCGCGTCCAAGTATAGTCATGCGTCACTGAAGGATGTCTGAAGACCTCCGGTGACTGTCACGCAAATCACAGTGCTTCTCGCAGAGCTGTCTCGGGCGAGGCCTGCTCCCCACCTTACTGAGACCGCTGGTGTGTGTGTGGCCTGTCATTGAACCCCATGTTCCAATGTGCCAGTCACCATATGTCCCATTGTCTGCCCTCTATGTCCCTCTTACTGACACACCGTCCCGCATGAGGCGCGTTCGCCCTCAGACCACATCAGTATGTCCCGCTTCCTTTGAGTCCAGTGACTCTGGTGCTCTGAGCCAGGCGGCGTCGACAAAATCATGACTCTCCAAATTTTAAACATATTTCAGGGAAGACTTTTTTAAAAGCGATTACCTGGAAAGAAAAGCGTTCCTCACCTCTTCTGCACTTGGTACTAGGAATGTAGAAAAAACTTGACTAAGAATTTTCTTTCCGTTCAGCAAATGGCAAGACTGATGTGACATCCCGAGTACAAAGGGCTCTTTTCTATAACCCATCCGCCAATGAAATGCGAAGAGGACATTTGCCACTGGACAACAGATTTGAAGACTTCAGGAGGACTTCAGGGAAACAGACACACCTCTTCTGTGCGGGTAAACAACTGCACCCCATTTTCATTCACACTTAAGTCTGATCGTGAACTCACACTTGCATTCGGCGCTGGTCCAGGAAGACTCCTGCTGTCTCCTGACACGGAAGGAAAGGCCTTATTTCTCCCCTGGAAAGATGGGACTGCTGTCCTGCTGATTTCAGATGTCACCGCTGTCCACCCTCCTGGTGCTTGAATTACTCCCTCCACTAGATGGCACCATATTGGTGGAAGGTCCGCTTTGTCTGGTGGACACCATTTCTCCTTAACAACATCCGAAATCTGCGGGGCTGGCTGGGAAAGCCCTTATTAAAAAAAGGCTGTTGGTCCAAACCCTAAGTTTCTTTCACCGATCTTATTCTAGAATGGAGTGTCGTAAGGCAGAACACTTTAGTTCGTGGGAGAGCTTGGGTTCCTGTCATGCTAGAAATGAAACGATTGAAACGGATACATTTTTCTCTATGAAAGCAAATCTTTTGTGAGTCATGTCTCTTAGGTTAGCAATGGGATGTTCGAGAAGAGGCTGAGTAGTGTGTCATATGCAGAGGGCTCGTGTTAATGGTAAAAAAAACCAAAACTTGTAGGACAAGTGGAATCGTGGGAGCAGTACTTGAATTCTTTGGCAAGTACCAAGTTAGGAAGAGGATTTTAAAAATAAAATTAATGGAAGCTATTTCCAGTGTGCGGGAAGGATGAGAGATGCTTATTGAGTTCTTTAGTTGTTTTTTATGATAACGTTGGCATCTTCTGTTAGAGAATACAGGCCAGTAGACCTATTACCTACTCAAGATACAGCCAGAAATGAGTTCGAGCTCTCCTTTCTCTTTCAACGAGTAGAATTGGTGGTTTTCTGATTGGATTGGAATAAACCATCATGCTTCTTGCTTCACTTGAATCTTCCAAACCTCAGGGAAAGTAGGCTGTTAGTGAATTTTAACCTGAACTCAGAGGGTTCTGAGAAACATTCCTCCCAACCTTCCTTACAGTGAAATAACACATCCACATTGTTGCAAATGACAGGACTCCATCTTTTTCAGGGCTGTGTAGTATTCCATGGCATATCTAGACCACATCATCTCTATCCACTCTTCTGATGAGGAGAACTGAGGTTGTTTTCAATTCTTGGCTATTGTCAAGAAAGCTGCAATAGCTGTGCCTCGTTAGAGTGGGGGTTGGGTGCAGTCCACATTCATCCCAGGGACCCAGGTTCAAGACTGGGGGCTGGGAGAACAAACAAGATGAACAGCTAAATAAATAAATGCTTCCTCCTCCTCTCTCCATTCCTGCCTGCACCTTGCATTTAAAAAAAAAAATAATGTAGTAAACATGGGGGTACATTTATCTTGGCAAATTAGTGTTTCAGAGGTAAATACCCAGAAGTGGGGGGATGGGATTATATGGTATTTCCATTTTCAATTTTTGAGGAATCTCTATACTGTTTTCCATAAAGGTCACACCAATTTACACCCCACCAATAGTGTAAAAGGGTTCCTTTTCTCCGCATCTTCACCAACATTGCTTGTCTCCAGGGTTTTGGAGAATAAGCATTCTCAGAGGTGTGAGGCGACATCTCATTGTTGTTTCGATTTGTATTTGATGTCTTCTTTGGCGAAAAGTCTAATTCTTGTGCCCAATTAAAAAAAATCAAGAGGCCCACTCCCGTGGCTCGGGTGGTATTCAGGCTGTGAACGTGTGTCCCTAACTTCAGGACTGGTGAGCAAGGGGTCCAGAAATAAGGATAGAATTCACGTAAAATATAAAACTCAGTGTTCGTGTGCGCGCCGGCATTCACAGAGCCGCGCAGACATCACTGTGCAATCTGAGTAAGAAAACATCAAGTCCTTTGCATCTGGAAATGCACAGGTCGCATGAAATGCTCATCTGAGAATTCCAACTTCTAATGCCTGGACTGCTCACACTTCCAGGGAAACAAAGGACCCTAGGCCCAGTGTCGCTGACCTCAACCCCAGCGAAGGGCAGGGACAGAGGCAAAGCCTCTCGGTGTCAGAAGTCAAGCTTCCGGACCCGACCTGGATGGTTTGATATCATCCTTGAGCGTCTTTGTCTTTAAATCAAAGGCACAGGTCTCTGGGGCTCACTTCCGCTGACCTGTGACCCTGAAGGTCACTAAGGGCTCCAGTCCGGATTCAGAGCCCGCCTTGTCTCCGGGTCCTCCTGCGAGCCCACTTCGGTCAAAGGTCATCTTCCAAGGCCTGTCACTTGAGATTCGGGGGGCGGGGTCTGTGGGAAAATGCCCAATCAGAGAAAAGGGGGCGTTACAGAGACAAGCTTCAGGACCCGGAGAACTAGCCATTCAGAGATGCGACTTGAAGCAGTATCCAATCATCTTTCTTGTAAGGAGAATTGATAAAGAGTCGCCCAATTGGTGCTAGTCGGACACTGCCTCACAGTCCAATCAGCGACCCTTTCTCCACGTCCAATCAGAGGGCGAGAAACGGAACCTCATCCAATCAGCACTGGGGGCGGAGGGTCGTCCCTCAGCCATCTGCAGAGCTGGCCTCTCGGATGCTGGGCGCCTCTGACGTCCGCTTGCGTCGCTCACGCGTCCCCGGGCCTGCGGACGCCGGGCGAGTCCGGGGGCGCCGGAGATGGCGAGAGCGCCGGGAGGAGCTGCTGGTTCGAATCAGAGCCCGGCGGCCGCAGGCGTCTGGGGGTCCTGGGCGGGGCCCGCTTTGAGCGGTGGAGGCGAGTCCGGCGTCCCGTCTGGTCCCTGCTGCAGCCCCAACTCTTGACCCAGAGGGGACCGAGGACGGTCGGGAGGAGGACCAGCGCCCGGAGCGGTCAGATGAGGTCCTGCTGCGGCCCCCAAGCCTCTGAGTCCAGCTCCGACGGTCCGCCCTCCCTCGGGTCCGGTTTCTTGGAGCAGTGAGCGTGTCCGGAGTGCTCAGCCCTCCGGGGTGAGCGTGCTGTTTTCACCCGTGGGGTTCGGTCCCCGCAGAAGGGTCCGGGAGAGCCCTGTGACCGCGGGACCTGCGCGACCCTGATGCGTGCAAATGCTGCAAAACGGGAACTGCAGGCCACAGATCCGCTCCACTGGGATTCGGTCATTTACTGACAGTTTGATTGCTGAAGGGTAATAGTGAGCTGACATCTGCTCTCTGGAAGGATGAGCCGTCCCAGATACTTACACCAAGAGACGCCCTAGGATTCCCTTCCCCCGACTTTATCCTTAAATCCCAGATGGGCGCGGTGGTCCTGCAAGAGCTAGTTCACACTCTTTGTGGGGGTCTCATTTAAATGACTCGCCGCGCTGCCTGCAGCTGGGGTTTCCCAGGGCGGGTGGGGACAGGCGAGCCCAGAGCCTGGGCCTGGGATGTCTGCAAAGAAGGCGCCGGGGAGGATCTTGGGGCACCTCCCCGTGCAGGAGCCTCCAGCCCCAGAACCACCGCAGAAGGAGGTGTGACTGCACAGGGTTCGCCCCAGAGCCTGCAAGTGTGTGGGCGTCTGAGACCACCCCAGGGGGCTGTTTCCTGGACTTGGTTTTGGCCTCGTCCGGAGTGGTGAAGTGTGATTTGCGCAGACCGAGCAAGTGTGCGGTCAGACTTATGAAGGCTCCCTGGGTGAGGGACTGTTGAATGGGTTTATGGATTATTTATTAAAATTATTATTAATTTATAGGAAAGGTGCAGACAGGAATGATGTCGAGTAGGCAGGCAGGAAGAGAGGAGGAAGATGCTTTCATTTATTTATTATGCAGTTGCTCATCTTGCTGGTACCCCCTGGACGGGGATGCAAACCTGGATCCTTAGGAGGGACTGCACTCCTTCGGAGCCGGCCGACCTAACCGCCACTCCACCAGGGCGCACCAAGTGCGGTTTTGACTTCGAGGGAGTGTATTGGGCTCCCAACTTAAACTCTGAGCCTTTCCTTCTTGGTGAGCATTAAGGCCCTAGAGGAGGGGTGTTTCCACACTGAGGAGGGGAAGCAGGGTGTGGGGGGCTCCAGAGTTGTTTCCCTGGGAGTCCCTCGGACTGGGGTCAGGAGGAGAGCCCGCCCCTGCTAGATACAGGCTGACCGCGCTGATGGGTCCTGTCACTGCGGGGCTGAAGCGGCTCCTCCATGTCCCTGAGATACTTGCTGCCGGGTGACTTCAGTGCGTCAGCTCTGATGGCTTCTGTCCCAGAGTTTGCAGCTGTCAGATTGCTTTTCCAGATTGGTCAGTGGCTTCCGACAGCAAACTATCCAGGGTGACCGCTGTCCTGAACCGTTTGGTTACTCCTTGCGTCTTCCATCTGTTCTTCTCCACTGAGCAGTGTTTGGTTTGATTTCCTCTCTCTTGAAAATTCAGTAAGAGACTATTACCAGCAACCCCCACTGATGTCACACAGCAAGGTTTGTCTGTGATTAATGAGCTCGGGTTTGTTTAGAAAGCTTTTAGGCTCAGGGTGCCCCCTGGTGGCAGAGTAGTTGGGTCCGCATCCTGGTGGGGGACCATCCAAGATGCACAAATAAATAAGATAAATAAATGCTTCCTCCTCCTCTCTCTGCCTGCCTGCCTGCCTGCTCACCTTCATTCCTGCCTGTGCCTTCCCTTTAAAATAAAGACATCTGAGGCTCAGGTCCCCTGGTTAACACTTCCATCCTATCTGTAGAACTTGGGTTGTCTTTTATGCTTTATTTTTTGCTTTTGTTGACTATTTTGCCATAGTCATTTGGTTTTGTGTCCAGGTGTAAACGGGTTATAATTTTGTTACGCGTTGGAGGAAAATTGCATGTTGTAGACGATGGGTAAGTTCAAGTCCACTGGGAGGTGCTGATGACCTGTGGGACTTGACTGTCTGTCATCCCTCTTTATTCCCTTCATTGTCCGCTCTGGGAGTGCTCTAACTTCATTTCTGTCGCTTTTGAGTGTCTGAAACGGATCCCCTGTGATCACATGACATTGTTTTCCGAGGACCATAGGTACTAAGGATTGCTGCTAGGTGGAGACATGTTTTCTGTGACCGAGTTCTAGTCACTTTCTCACCTTTAATTCATGTGCAAGTTTCTTGATTGCACAGGTTTTCTGGACATATCCTATGAACAGTCATCCTTATTCATTTCCTTTTTTGTTAAGGAAAGGTACAGGCAGGAGTGAAGGCGAGCAGACTCAGGCAGAGAGAGAAGAAAAGGAAGCAGCATTGATTTATTTAGTTGTTCATCTTGGTTGTTCCTCCCAGCCCCAGGATGTGAACCTGGGTCCTTGGGATGGACATGACCTGTGCTTGGCTGGAGGTGGTGAACCCAACTGCTCCTCCACAAGAGGGCGCTGAACATCCCTTTTCATTTCTAGGTCTTGCAGCTATTTCTTCTCGGATCGTGATCATTATTCTTTTCTACACTTGCGTGGACTCGTCTTCCTGTGAAAAGAGTTGAATTTCTCCATCTTTTCTTTCGTAGCTTGCTTTTTCTTTTTCTTTTTTTTTTTTTTTAAAGGAAAGACGCGGGCAGGATGAAAGCAAATAGGCAGGAAGAGAGAGGAGGAAGAAGCATCTTTTGTTGTATATTGAGTTGTTCACACTGCTTGTTCCCTCCACACACATACACACCTGGGACTTGAACCCACAGGATGAGGCTTGGAAGCCTTTGGAGGTGATTGATCCAACCACTTCTCCACTAGGGGGCGCCATTTATTTCTTAGCTAAGAAAACACCCTTCTCTCAAGCCATGAATCTTTTTGCTTCCACAAGTGTTCCACTTGTTATCACAGTTAAATCTTCAGGGAAGCTATCCTCTCCTCTTCCAAAATTGTAAAAGGTTTCTATGTCTCTTAGGGGAAGCCCCCTTGTTCTGTAGAAAATCTTGACTAGTCTTAAGATCAAGCCAGAGAAAAAGTAATGCCCAAACCAAACCTGGTGGTAGATGTCATGGAATTTGCTTCAAAATGTGACTTCTTTGGGGAGGTGACATTATGGTCTTTCTGAGGACATGTATCATCTCCACTTATTTCATCCTGTTATGGTTTCATTCAATAAGGCTGTGACACTTTCAATGAAATCTCTTTACATCCTTCATCACATATTTCAGAAGTTCAAGAACATTTGTTTTAACAGCAGTTCGTTTTAAAAAGTCTGCTTCTATAATCAAAGTTGTATTTTTCAAGTGCTTGTTTCTGGTGATTCAAAATACACTACAATTTATCTGCATGAGTTTTCATTCTGAAACTTAAAATTGTATTTTGTGATTATTCAGAATCTTTTATGTGTTGCCTACACCATCAACTGAGTTATGCTAAAGGCAGTTGTTTTCTTCTGTTACAATATTTTTTCATGAGCTACAGCCTGTGTTTCCTCAATGAATGATATTAAAACTCATGCAAATGCTGGAGTTGAGCACTAGAGAGATTTCTCTGTCTGTGAGTCCAGAGAAGTCAGAGTGGGAAATACATTTGGATACTTGAAAGACATTCTGGAAAGAAATGAGAGTTACTCTAAGGTTTTATGTCAATTCATTTAAGTTATAATTTATCAGATTACCGAAAACAGAGTAGAAGAGACATAGAAATCTAGTAGCCTCACTGTTCCAACAATACAAAAGTGAAATATGATGATGCCTTTTATTCCCCTCCTAGTACACACAGCTAAGAGACATGTTTTCATGGGAACCAGCACTTTTACTGGAGTGCATTTGGCAACTCTGTAGTTCTACCCTGCTCCTCACACGGTGTTTGCTGCCCCACTTTGCTTCAAGTTTGCAACCACATGCTCTCACCACACGGACTGCACTTCATGGGCTTGTCTACTGTCATTTCCAGTAAAAGCGTGAAGCCCAGAATTCTAGGTCTGTGACAGCCACCCGCCCCTGTTCTTTGGCACCTGCTGGTAACATAAAATAAAAGAAGTGTGATGTTTCAGGTCTCATTGGTGTTTACGGACGTGGCTGTGAACTTCTCCCAGGAAGAGTGGGCTCTGCTGATGCCCGCCCAGAGGATGCTCTACAGAGAGGAGATGCTGGATACCTGTCGGAACCTGGCCTCCCTGGGTGAGGATGGCGTCTTCTTCAGCTAACCTTTGCGTGAAAATCATCACAGTTGTTGTTGGGACAAGAAAGGGGACATGATCCAAGCCAGATGGCATCTATCTGGACTTAAATTGCTGTTCCATTTTTAAGTGACTTTCCTTTTCTCTTGATCAAATGTTATCTCAGTATCAGTCTCCATCTCTTTGGAAGTATTCTTACCTACAGCTATCAACGACTGTCATTTTGACTCATCCCAATTAGTGCCCACATCCCAAATACCTGAGATTCTCAGTCTTTCTTTAGTCACATGTCCATTCTTCCTTATAAACTTTGTTTCTATACCTGGATCAGTATATGAAAATGTTTCTACATACAATCTATTTTCAGTTCTTTATCACAGCATTGCTTTCCCGAGAAATATAATTTTGCCTAATCGTTACAGATTGCTGCATGCAAGTTAACATCAGCAGATCGAGCTGTCAGTGGGACCATTTTGAAAAGGAAATACCCAGTGAAGGAAAAAGAATAAAATTCACAATAAATGATTCCTGGTCCATTTGTGGAGAAAACTGGATGTTTTGTAACATTCAAGATCAGCACCAAGCCCAGGAGAGATGTCTGAGGTGAGTGACACTGCCATAGCAGGAAGGAGGATTTCATGCTTGTCAGAGTAGAAATTGAAGAAAAAGTGTAAGCCTAGCTGCGCTCCTATTGTCTGCACAGAGAATTTTCACAAGACAGTATTTTTGTAAATGTGATGTGGGTATTGAGTGTCTGAAACATAACTTAGTTGGAAACAATAATCAGGAAACCCCGTATATAAGGAACAATAAAAGTGATAGTTATGGCTCTATTTGAACCTTCAGCCTTTTTAAACAAGCAGTAAGTTTGTTCCACTTTATAACTCTGCAGACAAAAGAAAATATAACCACTCAGTGAAAATGGTAAATGCATAGTCAGTATTACCTGTATGGCTCATTGGTAATATATTAATAGAAATCACTTTTAGTTAGTAATTACTGAAAATGTGCTTCCTACTTTGAACAGAAGTCATTTGGTGGTGAGTCTCTGTGGAAGTTACGAAGATACAGAATACGGAGAAATTTTGAACCAGATTACAAATTTTTCTGTGTCTGAGAGTGATCCTATTGGAGTGAAACCCTATGAGTGTGCAAAGTGTGGAAAAGCCTCCAAAGATTGTTCTCTTCTGCAGAATCAGCAAAGATCTCACTCTGGACCCAAACTTGATCAACGTGAGGAATATGGGCAAGCATTCAGTTTTGTCAAGTGCCCCAGCACTCATGTGGAAACAGACATTGCAGAGAAACCCTATGACAGTCAGGATGGTGGGGAGCACCTCAGAAATGTGTGAAGAATGTCAATAATAAAAAATCTTTTGAATGTAAGAAACATGGAAAACCTTTCACTTGCCCCTCATCTTTTCAGGACCATACAAGAGTTCACCATGGACAGAAAATCCATGCATGTAATATGTGTGGAAAAACCTTTAGATATGAGTGCTACCTTAAACACCATGCAAGAACTCACACTGGAGAGAAGCCTTATGAATGTAAGGAATGTGGAAAAGCGTTTTGTTGGTACTCCCACCATCGAGAACACGTACGGACACACAGCAGACAGAATACTTATGAATGCAAGGACTGTGGGAAAGCCTTCAGTTGCCCCTCCTACCTTCGGGGACATATGAAAACACACAGTGAAGAGAAACCTCATGAATGTAAGGACTGTGGGGAAAGTGTTCAAGCATCCCAAATATTTTCAAAGGCACATGAGAATGCACAGTGAAGTCAAACCCTTTGAATGTAAAGAATGTGGGAAAGCTTACACCAGTTACTCCCATCTTCAAGAACATGCCAGAACACACAACGGGGAGAGACGCTTTGAATGTCTGCACTGTGGGAAATCATTCAGCTGTCAGTCCTCCCTGCGGGTACACAAGAGGACACAAAGCGGGGAGAAACCGTATGCCTGCCCACAATGTGGGAAGGCCTTTGGTTGGTCCTCCTCCTTACAGAAACACCTGAGGACACATAGTGATGACAAACCCTTTGAGTGCCAGCACTGTGGGAAATCCTTCCGGTACCTTGCATCCCTGGGGGAACACATGAGATTCCACAGTAAAGAGAAGCTGTATGAGTGCCGGCACTGTGGGAAAGCCTTCAAGTATCCCACGTCCCTGCGAGGGCACCTGAGAATGCACAGTGCAGACAAGCCCTATGCATGTCAGCAGTGTGGGAAAGCCTTCCGCTACCCCGCGTCTCTGTGCAGACATGTGAGGACGCACAGTGCAGAGAAATGCTATGCATGTGAGCAGTGCACCAAAACCTTCAAGTACCCCGCTTCCCTGCACGTACACATGAGGACACATGCTGGGGAGAAACTCTGACTACAAGCCCAATGGGAAAGATTTCATCCTCTGATAAAATTACATTTATGATGTAATCTTAGAAGAAAAGTGTTTTGATTCCCATTTTCCATTACGTTGCTGGTATATGATCATGAAGAGAAACTTTCATTATTTTTTTAATAATCAGTTGCACAGATCCCATCTGTGTATGGTTCTGAGTGAGTGTTCATGAGAAGAGGAAGGTGCATGAGGGTTGGAAAAAAACAGGAGACAGCCGTGACTCTTTGTTCTTTGAACCACCAGAGACAGTTGCAGGGGAACGTGGTGGGCTGAGGAAAACACAGCTTCTGATTTCTGCCTCTGCCATCTGGAACAGTTCCAACCAAACAGCACGTGTTTGACCTTAGTTCTTTTATAGGCAGCAGAATCCACAGACTTTCCCATGAACTCTGCCTCCATGGACCCCTGTTGTTTTCAGGTCCACACAGATCCTTGTTTTCCTGTATTTTCGATGTCCCCCCCCCCTTCTCATTCACACTTAAGGATCTCCCACCTGATGACTCCATCATCTCCATCTCTTTTCCTAATCACGGGTTCCTGTAGTAAGCCCTTGGTTCCTTTAATACCAGATGTTTCCTGATTTTGTGAGAGATTTCACACAGCAGGAACCCTCCTTCACTGATATCATTGTTCAAAAGCAGCATTCTAGGGGACTAACATTCCTATAATTGTGTCAACATTTGAATATATATTAACATTATATATGCGTGTGTGTGTGTAGCATTCCTTAGTGGAGTAGCATTGGGCAGGGTTGGCAGAAACGATCAAAATGAACAACTAAATACAATAAATAAAATGCTTCTTTCTCCCCTTCCTGCCTGTCTCCTCGCCTTCATTCCTACCTTTAAAAAAAAGTCTTGCTACCTAAGTTTACAAATCTGTTGTATCTGTACAAGTGTTTTAGGTTTGATATTTCATTAACTGAGGATGTGTGAAAATGTTCCATTCTGAAGGACTGAAGTATTCCTATAATTGTGTCAATATGTGTGTTTTCATATATACATGTACGTATTTTTTGCATAATACTATAAAGACTGACGTTACTATAAACACCATGCAGAGCTGTACCACACTTGCACCCCTGTATTTACAAACACTCCCAAGTCATGCTGGAAGCAGTTCAGTTATGATGTCTTAATGAGTTAATAGAGAGATTGCACTGTTTTGGCTAATAGCCATCAAAATAAGAGAGAAACACCCCGTACATTCCTATTACCTGGCTCCTTATAGTTCCTATTACCTGGCTCCTTTCCTGCCAGGTCCCTATTTCCTTTATTTCCTCTCTTTACAGGCAACATTCATCCAAATTACCTAACCTTACAAACCCATAAACGTCTGAGTCCTCCATGGTATGTGATCACCCATATGGAGATAGCTATCCCACCTTCCTTGACTAAAGTTATCCTCATGGTCTTTGGATAGACTACACTGACAAAATAAGTTTTACTGTCATAAATGAATCAGAGATTTTAAGGACAGTGAAAAAAAAAAAAAGGAAAATCTTACCTAAAAAGTGCATGAATTTATGTACACCTGGGATATCGACTCAATAAGCTGTGGCTATAAGTTGACAAAATTACAAAGTTGATTTCATGCTTCATAACTGCAATATTTTCATCCATCCGCAATGAGAATACAGAGTAAAAGAACTAGTATGTAGTTGATATGAAAACACATTTAATATGATACTTAACTCCTAGAGAAGCTTTTGTTTAACTGAAATGAGTTTTTTACAGTATATCTTGAATACCGTAAATGAAAGCACAGACACACCCTGCAGACTCCCTGCATCAGCTCGTGGATAAGGAAAGACAAGGAAGGTGGTCACCTGCACAGGGAGAGCCTCGCTGGAGCAGTCATTTACAACATGGTGCAGGAACCAAGGAGCAGGTATTTTGTTTGCTGGCAGTAGGCTGTTGGGGCAGAATCAGGAACCAGAACCACTTCAGCATGAAAGGAATAGTGGCGCCGTACCTATGGTGAGGCCCCAAAGGAGAGGGTGGGCAGCGGCTCTCCCCCACGCAGACAGTCTGAACCAGAAGCCTGCAGGCACTGGAGGGCTTGCAGAAGGGCCCACGCTGTGATGTGTGATCACAGGAAGAAATGCTCCCATCACCCTTGTCAAAACCTGGAAATGTGTCCCTGCTGGGGGAGCACAGGAGGAGCTGACAGGTCAGATGCTTGAGAACATGGACATCAAGTGGGGAGTGTATGTTTTGAGGACACTCGGTTAAAGGGGGCAGGATCTGTGTAAAGTGGTCTGGAAGTTGTGTTCATGAAGCTTCTGTGTGCCTGTCACTGTGGGTGTGATGCCGAAAACTACATAATGACTTCTTCAGTCTGCCTTCCAGATATCCTGCAAATCCCACAATGGGTGAAATTTCGACTTGGAAATAGAAAGAGAAGACATTCAGGGACATTTAACTCCCAGTCTTATTCACCTTTCCATCACCAAGTCCAAGACGACATTTTTTTAAGGAAATGTGCAGGCAGGAATGTATAGGGATTGCACATGCCAGAGGCTCACCCACCAGGGTGCACCTAACATCCCCATTTTTACTTCACTATGACATAGGTCTCTTCTGAATTCAAAGCTGACCATCCAGTTCCCAGGCATCATCAAAGAAAAAGAGCAACTTGCAAAGGTGAACCACAATTCCTCTTTGTAGTGCTTTGTGTACTTAAAAGCTTTAGCCAAAAAAAAAAAAGGGGGGGAAATGTATTCAATAAGTTACATCGGCGCCCACTAGTGGAGGAGTGGGTGGGTCCGCCACCTCTGGCTGAGACTAGTCTACATAATCCCAAGGTGCAGGGTTCGTGTCCCAGGCCAGAGGAACCACCAAGATGTACAGCTAAATAAAATACCTCTTCCTCCTCCTCCCTCTGTCTGCCTGCCTGTAGTTAACTTTATTCCTGCCTGCACCTACCCTTTGAAAAATCAGATTTCCACACCCAAATTGTTCCCAACAGGAACATTTTCCTAGAAATTTCTGGTGCCCACCTCCTCTCGGACCCTCGTCTGGGTCTTTTAGCCACGTCCATCCTGCTAGGCACACCAACATGGTTGGTCACCCTGATGGAGTTATCGTTTACATGCACATTTTAATTTACTTAATTCAAGTGGAACGAGACTTCCATTTCCTCAGTCCCACCAGCCACCTTTCAATAGTTACAAAGGATGTCCAGAAAATAGCATTTGCCAAGAGATGGTGGGAGGAATATCCGACACTGATATCACTACACTATGCATGAAGATTAAGGGCAGGGGTGATGGAACTCAAGCTTCCATTGGCACATGAATCCACGTGTCCCCACCGCAAATCTGGAAAGAGTACCCGGGGTGTGGACAAGAAGAACGCCAGTACTCAGATTGATCACCCACCCAGTTAGCTGTCCCATTGCCACTGGGGATCGTGGTAGAAATGCAAATTCTTAGACCCTTACCAGACCTCCTGAAGCAGAAACCCTGAGAAAGAAAGCCAGCAATCTGTTTTAAGGACCCCCCATGTGATTCTGGTGTGCACGCAGGCTTAAGGATCATTAGCTGGAAAGGAAATACCTAAGAAAAAGCTAAGAGTAATAGGTCCCTCCCAAGAAAAGATAGGCTCACTGGCTATTAGAGAAATGCAAACCAAAACTACACCTTCCACATGAGACACTGGCTATTCTCCAAAAGTCTGGAAACAACAGATGTTGGCAGGAATGTGGAGAAAAGGAAACGCTTTTACACTGTGGGTGGGAGAGTAAATTAATGCAACCTTTATGGAGATGCCTCAAAATAATGAAGATAGACATCCCATATGATCCCGCAATCCCACTTCTGGGTGTTTACACACAAAACATAAATTGCAGAGATATCTATATATACACATATATATACATACATATATGGAATACTACACAGCCCTAAAAAATGAAATCCTGGCGCCACCTGGTGGAGCAGCGGTTAGATCAATCACCTCAGAAAGAGCACAATTCATACACCCCTGGGTTCAACTCTCGGGTCCAGGGGGAAACAATCAGTGTGAAGAAGATAATAAAATTAAGATGCTCCTTTTTCCTCTCTCTTCCTGTCTGCCTGCCTACTCGCCTTCATTCCTGTCTGCACCTTTCCTTTAAAAAGTGATGGAATCCTGTCATTTACGACGTGGGTGGAACTAGAGGGGAGGATGCTGGCTGAGATGAGTCAGAAGGAGAAAGACAAACACCAGATGAGCTCAGTCATACGCAGAATTAAATAAACAGCAAAGGAACAGACTAAACAAAAAACAACCCTTGACTCTGACAACAGAACTGAGGTCAGCAGTGGGGAAGGGGGTGCGGTGGGAGCAAGGGGGGCTGTGTCCACTGGACAGTGGGGAGACTTTGGCAACTTGGAGGAGGGCAGTGGTGGTGGGTGGTGATATCTGAGAAATGGGGAACCTGCATCAATGGCTGATATTGCTTTGTCAAGCAAAGTTACCTCAATAAAGAAGGAACCTCTCTGGGACCTCAGTGGGCGGTGGTAGCTGCCCTTGGAAATCCTTCAGCGCCCTTTGTTTGGTTTGGCTTTCCGGTTAGAAACGGTGTCTCTGCGGATTTCTCTGATGGGCAAATCAGTAAAATGCTTTTCCCTCTTCTCTCTTCCTTACAGCCTGCAGCCTGCCTCTGCCTGCCTTCCACGTGTATGTGATTTTCTCCAGGAAAGAACCCAGATACAAAGACGCATCATTTATGATTCCATTTAGATGCTATTTCCTGAAAAGGTACATCAGCCGACAAAAATTTAGGGATGGGAGGGATGGATTGATTCCAAAAGGGCACCAGGGACCTTTCTGAGGCCATGAGGATTTTTCAAAACCGGAGGGTGGCGACGGCTGGTTTTCGACAAAGCAGGGACCGGTAGGTTCGCAGGCGCCCACCGCGTTAGGGCCGGGCAGGTGCAAGGAAAGCGTCGCCGGTAGATGGCGCCGGAGACCGCGAGTTCAACTCGGAAACAGGTGGGGCGCCTTTCGCTTCCCGCCCCGGCCCACTTGGAGTTAATGATGAACTGCCTCCTCTGGGAACATCCCTGCCGTCCCACCGGGCCTGGGGGTGGAGGGAGGCCGCCTCGGACCCCTGGGACCCTGGGCCCAGGGTCCTGGCCACCCAAGGGAAGTAAGGCGCCCCCAAATGCACATGGGGCGCGCCCTGGTGGCTCAAGGGTTAAGTCCCCGGGACGCAGTCCACCTACATCCCAAGAATCCAGATTCAAGTCTGCAGGCTGGGAGACAGTCAAGCTGAAAAACTAAATAAAATAAGTGAAATTCTTCTTCCTCCTCCTCTCTCTTGCTACCTGCCTGCTCGTCTTCATTCCTGCCTTCACTTTTCCTTTAACCACACACACACACACACACACACACACGCACACACGGATGGTGGCAAATGTCATGCGCTCCACCATCCTTTTGACCATGCAGAAATATGACAAAGAATCAAAAAACGAGCAACCTCCCCCAGTGGGATGGTGAGTACAATTAGGAGAGAGCCGTGGCGGGGAGGGGCTTCGCTCAGAAGAGATTTTTCAAATCAGTTTCTGGACGGTAGAAGATGTCCCCGGTCAAGATGGGAAAAATAAAGACAGCAACGTGGGGGCCCGTACGCATTGCTATGACATTGCTAGTTACTCATGCACAACCCAGGGCTGCATGGATGAAGCCCTCCCCTCCCTGAGACTCCTGACCAGCAGAAACTGCAGACGCTGATAAATGTTTGCGATTTCCAGCCTCTCAGCTCAGCTGGGGGATAAGCTGTTACCCAGCAGCCGCTCACAAATACACCGAGATTTCCTTCAACCTGAGAACTGGCGCCAGGAGATTTAAAACCCACTTCGGGAACAGAGGCATCTTCCTCCAAGCTCAGGTCCTCAGTGGGACCCTACTGGATGCCACCAGCTGTGTGGATCGCTGGCACGAACCCCAGTGAGACCTGGGCATTGACTGCGGTGTGAGGGCTTTGAGCACAGCTGCCGGAGCAGGATGGCTGGATCCCCATCCTCACTTAGTGACTCTTCATAGGTCACCTACCGATCTACCACTCTGGGACTCCCTTTCCTCCTTTGTAAAATGGGGCTATGACAGGAGTGACCTGATGGTTTAGAGGTTTA
This sequence comes from Solenodon paradoxus, assembly GCA_004363575.1. NCBI lineage: Eukaryota > Metazoa > Chordata > Mammalia > Eulipotyphla > Solenodontidae > Solenodon > Solenodon paradoxus. The sequence goes on along the minus strand of RJWH01004587.1, from coordinate 13,178 downwards.
ACCCACCCTGGTGCAATCCACACGCATCCCGAGGTCCCCGGTTCAAGACCCAGGGCCGCAGAGAACCAAGATGAACAGACAATACAATAAAGCTCTTCTTCCTTCTCTCTCTTCCTGCCTGCTCGCCTTCATTCCTGCCCGCACTTTAACTTTCGAAAAATTAAATTAAAAAAGGCGCCCCCTGTGGACAGCGGTTAGGTTAATCTTCTCTGAAGGAGCCAGCTCCTGTCCTGGAGTTTGAGGCCCCGATGAGGCGGGGAAACAACCGGTGTGAACAACTGAATAAAACAAAGTGCTTCTTCCTCCTCTCTCTGCCTGCCTACGCCTACTTGCTTCATGCCTGCCTGCATCTTTCCTCTAAAAAAAATTTTTTTTTAAGATACAATCAAGTCCTAACTCTGGTACCTATGAATATGATCTTACTTGGAAACTGGGTCTCTGCAGATGTCACAGATAAATGTTAAGATAAAGTTCTGCTGAGCAGGGCGGCTCTTAAGCCAGGGTCTAGTGTCCTTCTTAGAAGAGGAAGCAACAGAGAAACGCAGTGGAATCCAGTAAAGACAGACATGTCGGTTTGGAGGGACGTGTCTACACACATTGGGGGCCTCAAGGAGCTGGAAGAGGCGGGGGGATTCTTGCCTGGAGCCTTCAGCTCCTGCAGACACCCTGTTTCCCAGCCTCCAGCACCGGGAGAGAACAGATTTCTGTTGTTTGAAGCCTTCTCCTGTGTTACAGTGTCCTGGGAAATGAATACAAATCTCTTTCGACCAGATGGCAGGTGCGAACCTCAATCAATTCCCAGTAATTGGAGAAATTCGCTTTTCCTGGCGCTACGTCTAAGTTCAAGAACCAAGAAGGCCCACCAGGCTGAATGCTCACCCCGCAGGAGACTCTGAAAGGTCCCTGTCCTTACCAGTGAGAAGTCCTGGGATGGAGAGGCGGTAAGGGGGCGGCAGGGGTGAAGCCACACGTCTCCCAAAGTCACTCCACAGCCCCCTTGGCCTGGTCCACGCCCAATCCAGATCACGCAGGGGCCTCTGCAGGAATGAGTCTGAGGCCCAGAAAATCCCGTATTTTTTTTTCTCTCTCGAACTTTCACCGGACATAGGATTTTCCAAGCCAACCACAGCAGCTCAAAAGCCAAGAAAGAAATCGTCCTCTCTGGCAGAAGACTGTGTCCCTACTGGCCAGGCGACTGTCCCCACAGGGAACAATGAAAGAAACTGGGGCAGGCACACCCCCCCTGAAAGGCCCCGCTATTACTCCAACCTCATATGTGAGGGCTTTCAACAAGGGGAAATAGAACAGCTGCTATAAAATACTTGGAATTTCTGTCTCCACCTAAGAAGAGAAAAAAAGGGTTTTGGTTTTTCTGTGTGTTGTTTTTTTGTGGTTTTTTTTTTTTTTTGAAGAACCTCCGCTCTGCGGCGCCCCCTGGCGGTAGGGTGTCTGAAGTGCAGGCCATGTAAAGGCACCCGGGATTGGAGGGGGGCGGGGCGCCTGGGGGAAGGGGCAAAACACAACCAAAAAGAAACAAATAAACTTCTTCAGATCTGTCTAGTCGAAGTTTCTGCCACCACGGGAAAGTCCTAGAGCTGGACGGTCATCCCCAGCCACCTGGGAGTAATTGACAAGGCCCCTTATACCCAAGTCTTTTCCTTTTACTTGATTTTAATTCGTTTTAACTGACATCACCACAGGTCACTCTGTGGTGTGCCCAGAAGAAAGTTTACAACCGCAGAGAGGAAGGGAATCAGAGGCTCAGCAGAAATCCATGACCAGGCTGGCCATCAAGAAAACACACTTCATGGAAGGGTTAGCTGAGGGGTTACGGCATTCAAGCTGGACAGCCTGGCTCTCCTCCCCTGGAGACAAACCACAAACCTCGAGTTCTATGTGGACATCCAACCCTCGGGTCACCCTACATGAATTTTGAACACAATGGGATTTACAGCCACTGGGATTACAAGATTCACTCCAGTTCAGACCACATCTGGAGGAACATAAAATAAGAGGGAAATGGGGTGGGGGTGGGGTGAGGGAGCCAGCCCGTCACTGTCAGAAAGGAAACTCCTCCAACGCGGAAAGAATTATCAGTGCAAAGGTCCTGGGGTAGGGGAAGGCAGAAACTCTCCAAAACTCCATGCTGATCACATGTCCAGTAGGCATATTTTAAATCCCGCCTAGAGAATGCTTGAATCCCTACATGCAGACATATTTATCAGTCTAACCTCATCCCAGACTTGAAATAACCTCCATTCCTCCCTGCCTTGGTCTTCAACCTGGAAACATTGTAACAGTCCCAGGACCCTGGCAGTTCCAGTTTAGGTCTCGGATTTTCTGCTACCAGACTGGGAGGGCAGGACAATTCACTGATAAAATGCATAGGCCCTGGGCTAGGGTTTTAGGATGTCCTAGATTTAGGGGAATTAGCGTTCAATTTCCCCAGAAAGGGAGCTAGAAGCTTCGTTTGCATTCCAGACTAAGATTGAGGGAAAGGTTATAGGTGAGACAGAAGAGATGAGCCATAAAGACCCCTCATTCATTCCCAGTCAATACCCAACTAGAAGCTATCTCAAAACAGGGCTAAGACAAATTTCAAGTTTCTCAGCAAACAATGTAACTACACGTGACTCAGCCCCTTCCTAAATTGCACCCTCTGAGCCCCACGCCCTAAATATCCTCATCCCTGCTTGGACCCCAAACTGTCGGCCCTTCTGCCAAGCTGCCCTTTCCCGCTGCGGAACCGCAAGGGTTAAGCCAGGAAGCCAGGCGCACTGATTGACAGCTGAGCCGGCTGCCCGGGCGAACTGACCAATCAACAACGGCGATCGTGGCCCACGTGGGACAGCGGCCTGGCGATTGGCCGGCGCCGCCGGAGGCCGCCCGCGGAGCCAGAGCCCACGTGCAGCGGCTGCGTGTTCAGGGCTGGCTTCGCCCGCAGGTGCCGGCGGGGCCGGGGCGGGGCCGGGGCGGGCCGGGGCGGAGCCGACGGGTCAAATGGACCCCCGAGGGGGGTGGGGGAGCCGCTTCCTCTGGGTCTGAACTTGGCTGACTTCCCGCAGCTTCCTCCCTGAGCCCCTGGGGCATCCATCCTAAGGGAGTGGGGTAGGCAGGTGGTTTCCTGGAGGACACCGGGGTCACGGGCTGCGGAGGAGACTGGAGGGGACTTGGGGGTCAGGAGAAAAGTACAGAAGGGCCTTGCGGCTGGAGGAGTCACTAGGGTGGAAAGAGGTCTCTTTCCTCCTTTCTGATTATATTCCTCCTAATCCACCTGGCCAACTCTTACTCGTCCTTCAAAACCCCTTTCTAAGAATGTTTTCCCGTGCTTTAGGGAGATGTCGCCAAACTAGAGTTGACCTTGGGGTGTCCTCTTCTGGGGTCCCCCCAGCCCTGACCCCTGCTGAACTTTGCATACTCAGCACCAGGTGCCTCCACCTCCTAGGGAGAGGCCCCTGGGGCCCCCACCATTAATCAGTGCGGTTGGAGGCACCTGAGTGATAAATGAACATGGAATGTAGGGAATGCAGTGGGGTGCAGGGCCTCAGGGAGGGTGGGGTCGTGGAGGGGAGACAGTGGTGGCTGGTGCAAGAGGGGTGGGGGTTGTCAGGTAGCTCCCCCTCCCACTGAGCCATCTGCCCCCAGAACCTGTTAAAGTCCTTGTCACTGCACCCTGAGGATGACCTCTTCCAACCATCACAGCCCCCAGGAGCACCCTGAAAGGACGGTGAGGCCCCCAGAAGCTTTGATGAGGAGGGCATGGTGGGGAGGAGAAGGGCTTGGTGCTGGGCACCCCCAGGCCTTTTGGCTGGGGCACGACCCCATGCTACCTACTGACAGGTGCTAAGGCACTTTCTTTGATTAAACCTTCGCCCAGGTGATAAAACACAGGACTAGAGCATCACTTTGGTTAATAGTTTACAAGCAAGAGCCTCTCCCCACTCTGTCCCCAGAGCTTGCTTCCCAAAGATGATCCTGTCTCACCATTCAGGCCAGGGATGAGCACGGTTTTTCTGTAAAGGGGCTGACGGAATATTTTAGGTTTTAGAACAGCATGCAAATTGGAAGAGACGTTGCAAGTATTTAAGTGAAAAGAAAGCAAATCACATTGGGTTTTAGGATCTCCCACTGGACTCCCAGGGCTCTTTCAATCCCCAAGGACTTCCTGGAGGTGGGGGCAGGCATGCTTGGAGGCTGTGGGGTGTGTTTATGCCTTTTGACTTTTCCAGGCTCCAACTGGAGTCAGCCTTTCAGCCCTGAACTATCAGGAATTCCTGCAACAGCTCAAAAGGCAGTTCCCCAGGTAAGGTGACTCTCGGGGAACTAGAGGGCCCACTGTGGCAGCTAGTCCTGTGAGGGAAAGAACCCATCTGATGTCCCACAGGCGCAGAAGCTCCTGGCCTCAATAATAGGGGAAGCATCAGGGAGACCCATAACTAGAGACTGAAGAAAAGGGAAACCAGCAACGATCAGTCTTGTCATTTAAAATTTTTGAGTTGTTTAGAATAATTTTGCTTTATAAAATCATATATTTTAAAATGCATTAAATTCCCCTTCATCTTGGCGTGCCCTGGTGGAGAAGGAGTTGGGCTCAGGGTTGGGGAACAACCAAGATGAACAACTGAATAAAACAGACTGCTTCCTCCTCCTCTTTCTTCTGGCCTGTCTGGGGGGGAGGGGGCGGGGGCTCTCAGGGGGCAGGGCTCCTCTGTGGGGTGGGTTCTGAGTCCCCCTATAGCCAATCTTTCTCCCCCATCAGGCTCCCCTCACACTTGACCACACAGATGGAGAATATTGACAACTTGGTGAGCCTCATCAGCACCTCCTCTAGGTGACCCTTCTAGAACATTCCGAAATGGCCATCGTGTTTGACCTCGAGAGCTGGGTTTGGGGACACCCTGTCCTATTTATTTTTGCTTCCTTCAGGGAGTGAGTTAATCCAGCTTCTTCGTGACTGCTCTTCATTAATACTAACTTAGCTGCAAAAAAACGAGACATTCCACAGTTCAAGGCGGTGTTTCTTGGGCCCACAGTGAACGCCTTAGGAAAGCAGTGTATGCCGGGAGCCTGTGCCCTTGAGAGTCTGCTCTCGGGGAGTGTGGTTTTCTAGACCTTTCCGCGGTGATGGGAATATTCTCTATCTGGCTAGCTTGCTGGCCCCATACGGCTATTGAGCACTCGTAAGGAACTGAATTTGTAACTTGATTTAATTTGAAACAGCCACACTGGACTAGGGGCAACCTCACTGGTCAGAGCAGCTCTAGGGAGAAGAGAGAGACTATGAAGTGGAGACATATGATTCAGATTCAAAAATGGAAGCACCAGCGAGAAAACAGAAGGCGATGGAGTGGAAATGAGTGGTGATGTTGAGCAAAGGAAGTCAGGAGGGCTTCTTGCAGGAGTGAAGGTCTTTGTGAGACCTGGATGATAAGGCATGTCTGTATTCCTTGAAGAGAATAGGGAAGGGTGTTCTAGGCTGAGGGCACTGCACGTGCAAAGGTCCTGGGGCAGGATAGTGCCTGGTGCATCACAGGAACTGGGTGTGCCTGGAGCAGTGAAGAGAGAGGGAGAGGGAAGGGTGGAAGGTGGGCAGGCAGGGCCTTTTGGCCAAGAGAAGGACTTTGACCTTCACTCCATGCTGAGGACTGAAATACAAAGGTCTTCCTAATTACTCCCACTCTGTGTGGTAGGTAAGATGAGTGTAAGGACCAGAGAGATAGAGCAACCGGCCCAGGGTCACACAGCAGGGGAGAAACCCTCAGAGCTTTCAATGCTAGACTCTCACCCACTTTCATGGACCACATCCCAGACCGAGTTCTGTTGTTCTTTCACAGCTTCGGAAGATTCTGCTGGGTCTCCAGGAGTATCACAAGCAGGTGGGTGAGTAACCAGAAGCGTGGGGTGTGACTGCCCAGCCAGGAAAGGGAGAAGAGAGGAGGTGAGGACAGGGGGCCTCCCAGGAGGAGCCCGAGGGGCATTGGAGAGGACTGGGGCTCTTAATGGCAGGGAGGAGGGGGCCCTGCAGGGCTGTGGGCCAAGGATAGTGGGCTTAGATGTGAATCCCCGATCTTGGGAGTGAGAACCCAGCCCCTACCTTCCTGACCCCCCCTTGGGGGGTTCCCTGTGGAGCTCGATGTGACCACTTTACTGTCATGTGCTGGGCACACCCAGATCACACACAAGTGGGGTGCAGGCCCCTGCCTCCCGGCACAGGGCGCCTTGCCCAGGCTGCAGCCTGCCTTCCAGCTCAGCCTGCCTGGCTTCCCGCCACCTGGCCCTTTTCTCCTGGGTGTTGGCAGGACATTCTGCTTCTGCCAGATGTGACTGGCAGAGAGCCAGGGCCGTGTCTGCGACTGAGCAGGGCTTGGGGTGGGCAGCCCAGGGAACAGGCAGAGACAGATCCAGAGTGGCGGGGGCAGGGGGGCCGCGGCGGCCAGGAAGCCCCCAGAACAGTAATTCACTCAGAAGATATTTATCTATCAGCTGCTTGCCAAGTACTGCTGCTGGCTTTGCCAGAGAAATGGCAAAGAACACAGACAAGGGCTGACCCCTGGAGGGAGAGGAACTTGGGAAACACAAGTGTCAGGTGGTGGGAGCTGTGTAAGGGGGGTGGTGAATTCAGAGCATCCCCAAGCGGGTGGGGGAACCTGTGTGGGAATGGGGTGCAATTCGGGGTGGTCACTGAAGGTGTACTGAGAAGATGATATTGGAGCAGACTCTTGCAGATCACAGAAGGAGGGACTAGAGATGTTTGACCTGTGGAGAGCAGCAGCAGACATAGCATGTGCAAAGGTCCCGGGGCAGGATGGTGCCTGGCTTGTTGGAGGAATTTAGGAGGCCCCTGAGGTGGGAGCAGAGTGAGCCAGGAGGAGAGAGGGAAGAGGGAGGGCCGGGAGGGGACCCAGGCAGGTTGTACAGGGCCTGGTGTTGATAGGACTTAGGCTTTCACCCCAGGGAGGTGGGTGCCCTGGAGGGCTGTGGGCAGAGAAGGGCGGGGCCTGATTCCGTGCTCACGGGCGCCTCTTGTGGCCGCTGCAGGAAGGGCAGGCTGTGAGGGGCTAAGGTGGGGCTTGCTTGATTCACTGCTCACGGGTGCCCGCTGCTGGCCCCCGCAGGGAGAGCTGTCTGGGTCATAAGGGTGGAGCTAAAGAGACAGGTGGGGGGAACCCTTTGGAATCAGCCAAGTACAGGATGCTAATGATGTAGGGAGGTTGGATGGGGGAAAAGTGCTCAGATTGGGGACCTGTTCTGGTGACCTGGACTTGCTGAGCGGAGCAACATGAGGACCAGTGGGAGAGCTGCTCCCCTCCCAGCCTCCAGGGCCCCAGGCAGGGGGACCCCTAGCATCTCTGCAGGGCGCGGGCTCCCCCACAGAGCCCTCCTCTCCCCCTCTGACTCTCGCTCCTCATTTCTTCCAGCCTCCTCGCTGTGCATTTAAAATTCCTAGCCGCAGAGCCCCTCTGCTCCGCACCCCCTCCGTCTGTACAGGCTCCCCAGGGAGGGCCAGCTCGCAGGCAGGCGGGAACAGCACGATTCATACTGAGCGCATTAAACTGCTGTAAATTGCACGTTAACGAGCCAGGGCGCACTGGGGAAGGCTCCCGCGGGTCTGTGCTGCTGGGAGATCCAGCTGGGGAACCATTGCTGGCTGTCCCTGGAGGCTCAGAGAAGGGGGTCTCACCTCCCTCCACCATCCTGACTGCCCCAGCAGCCCAGCGAGCGTCCAGGCAAGGAAACAATGTCCGATTCCCTTCAGCCCACCTTGGAGAAATGGGCATAGATTCCCTGGGCCAGGCTGTGTTAAATCGGGGTGTATTTCTTTGATCAATTCTTTCTTATGGACTCAGAAGTTTTTCCCATGTGCCGTCTCCTGTGTTAGCCTGGGCACCCCTCTGGGTGTCTCAACCGGCATGGAAGGTGGGAAGAGACACTCAAGAGTTCAGAACCCCTGTGGAATCTAGCAGCTATGCTTAAGACAGGCCGATCGGGCGAGAATGTTCGCCCCATGTCGCCACATGAAAGATGGCTGTGCCTGTCCCCCTTGTACAAAGCACTTTAAGGTGTCGAGACGGCATTCACACTGCACATTTGGGGGGATCCTGCCTGGGAGGTTCCCATCTCCTTTGGACTGTGTTCTCAGTCCCATGGTGGGAATGTTCTAGAAACCACTGCTCTTACTTCTGCGAACCCAAGGTGTCTTTGACAACTGCTAGCTTCATGTGGCTGCTGGAACTGGGCATGTGGCCGGGACCCTGGACGGATTGCTTTTTTTTTTTAAGGACAGGTGCAGCAGGAATGAAGGCGAGCAGGCAGGCAGGAGGAGAAGACAGCAGGAGGAAGTGTCTTTAATGGTTCATCTTGGTGGTTCCCTGACACACAAACCCAGGTCCCTGGGATATATGTGGACGATGCTCTCAGCTGGAGGCGGTGGACAAACCACTACTCCATACGGTCATGCTGAATTGCATTTTTTTAAACTTCACTTTAAATAGCCATGAGTGTTTGGTAATGGCCGTGAAAGGCGACTCAGTCCCCAGAGGGTCAGAAAAAAAAGGAAAAGTCTCTTGGGTGCCACCTGGCAGTTCGGACGCTAAAGTACGCGCCATGTAATGCTCAAGTATGTGGGTTCAAGACTTGGAGTCAGAGGAAGGAATAAAAGCAAACAATAATGAATCAAAGCCATGTCGGGGCACGCCCTGGTGGAGCAGTGGTTAGGTCAGTCACCTCTGAAGGAGCAGGCCACACACCCCTGGGTTTGAGTCTCAGGCCCAGAGGGAAGTAACCCTTGTAAACAACTAAAGTGCTTTTTCCTCCTCTTTCCCTGCCTGCTTGCTCATCTTCACTCCTGCTGCAACTTTCCTTTAAGAAAAAACAAAAAACCTGTTAGAAAGTTATAGAGAAAGAGTAGAGGTCTCGGGGCGGGAAGGCATGTCTCCAAAAATGATAGACAGACACCTGTTGATAAGAAGAAAAGGGAAACTTCAAAATCATGGTTCCATTCCTTCCATTGCCCCCAGAAATGGTGACATTTGCCATCAATAGCAGTCACATGACTTGATTTAACTTCAGATCAACTAAGCGACCTTCCCACTGGGTTCCCTAATTGTCCCATTGCCAGCTCTTGTTCCCACGAGCTAAGCATCAGTCTCTCGGTTTCCTTTCCTCGTTGGAGACACTGTCATCCTCATGCACGGGGACAAGCATGCACACTGCTTCTTGGAATTATTTCAAGCAAAGAGTAGCAGTCAGGTCCAGGTTTGCCCTCAAACACAGGCGAGTATGCTTGAATTTTTTTATCCTCTGAAATAGAATTAGGATTTGATCGCCCCTGGCCAAGTCCTGGGTCTGAGAGCTCACTCGATGTTCGGCGGAGCCCCGAGGGGCCTGTGTTACCAAGAGCCCACTAGACATGTTTAAGGTGAGGGGTAGACCCCTGCATGAGCTCACCCACTGCACACGTGTCCCTGCAGGTGGAGCGCTTCCTTCAGAACTTGGACCCTCACAGCCAAACCCCAGTCTCCCAGCCTGGGAAGGCAGGTGCCCGGGCTGGTCTTGGAGGAGTGGAGGGGACAGTACCAGGACAAAGGAGCCAACACCTGGCCCTGGAAACTGTGAATGTGAAACCTGAGGTGAGTCATTGGCTCTGGTTCTGGACAGCAGGCTGACCCAGGGGGTCAGGATGGTGCAGCTCTGTGTCTCCAGAGGCCAAACTTTGAAGACATTGTGAGCGCCAGGTCGTCGGACTGGCTCCAGCAGGTGTCCAGAGCGGAGGAGGCTCCGGCCCCGCAGCCGCCCCAGCGCTCCCAGCTTCAGTTTTGGCAGGATGTCCTGACCGAGCAGCTCTGGCAGATGTTCACCCAGGGTCAAGATGCAGGGGACTGGCCAGGGCGCAGGGGTGAGTGTCCCTGGGGGCGAGGGGTGAGGGGCAGCCTCGGGCCTCGTGGACTGGAAATGACCTGTCTCCGGTCTCCCCCACCCCTCCTCCCTCCTTTTCCCTTCCCTCCCTCCTTCCTCTCCCCTCCCCTCCCTTCCTGTGTTGCAGAGACAGAACAGGCAGCAGAACTGGTAAGCGACATGTTCAAATGCTGGCTGGGTGTTCCCTGCAAGTGCTATTACCTTCAAGTACTGGTTGCCTGCCTCAGTTTCCCCATGTGTCTGCCTCAGTTTCTCTGTCACAGCTGGTGGTGGTCCTGGGGCCTCCGGGAGGTGTGGGCTTCTGGGTGGGGCCCCAGATGGGGGTTTTAGAGTCCTGTGAACCTGCAATCCAGGGGTTCGGAGACCCGTGGGAAGCTGGGGCTCAGGGCAGTTGGCACATCCTGTCCACACTGCCTGGGCCTCCTGCCTAAGGTTTTCTGGCTCTAAGACCCACCCTGGCAGGCCCTCACGTCTAATGAGGTGGCCCTGTTTCCTGAGGGCAGGAGAGCCGGGATGCAGGAGCAGACGTCTTGGGACTGGACCGATATTCTGAAGACGCTTTGGGTAAACCCAGGGTCTGGGGCGGCTTGCGGGTGCCGCCTGCCTATTGTACGTTCACTCTTGTCTCTGCCTAGTAGTTCTCAGCCAGCCTTCACCCTCCTCTGGCTCCTCCGAGGGCTCCCGAGAAGGGCGCACAGAGTCCATTGGGATGTCAGGGGGCACCCTCTCCCATGTGGCCCAGGTGAGGCCCAGCCCTGAAGGCACCCCCATCGAGGCTGGCACTGGGGGTGGGGCGGAAGGAGCGATGGGGCTCAGTGGTGATGCTGGTCCTCTTGCAGAAGCCTTCGAGGAGACTCTATTCATTTCTGAGACCCATGTAAGTGTCTGCAGAATCCCTCCCACCTGTGCAGGTAGAGGGGACCAGAGTTTTGAGTGTCTTTCTCCTTCCCCATCACCACTGTGCTGTCCTCAGTGGGAGCTGCGGGGTCTGCTTAGAGACATGCAGCAGCCAAGTTATAGTCACACCAGCATCCTCTTTACATAACTAGTCCTGGGTTCAAGGGTTTTAGGGGAAAAACTCTCGTGGAGGAGGGTGGGAGGGGGGTTTGTTAAAGTCATATATAGACCATTTCCACCCTGTTTTCTGAAGCTAGGGGAGCCCAGATGGCAGCAAGAAGGTTTTCTGAGGGAAAGGGACATGATGGTCAGGGCTTTGAAGGATGAATAGGAGTTTTCTGGGAAAGTCTTCAAGGCAGAAGGGAACAGTGTTTGATTATAGGAGGTGGAGGATACTTGGAAAGAGTGTCGGGAGAATTTGGGGGGAGAACCCCAACATCTGAAAAAGAACAATGCTCCTCTGGAGTGCTGGGGTCCCCTCCAGGCAGAGGGTGACCCCAGGACCTCCCCTCCACAGATGCTGGGACCCCGAGGACTTTGAAGACACCTGGAGGAGGCTGGATGCCTTGCCCTGGCAGTCAAAGAAGCTGGCTGTCCCCCACCGGCTGGACAAGATGCGGACGCTGAGACACGGGGAGCCTTTGCTGGTCACAGCCATCAGCAGTTTTACACGACACGCATTCACCTGCAGCAGGAGCGGCATCAAGGTGTGGAGTCTGGTTGGTCAGGTGGTGGAGGACTGGTTTCCTGAGAGCCACCTGCCTGTACAGGTGAGGGCGGGGCTGGCACCATGGGGGCAGGGCTGGCTCCCAGGGGGCTGGGCTTGTGGGAGCAGGAAATCACTAGAGGTAACTCTGGGGGCGTGGTCTGCTCCTGGGGGCGTGACTTGTCAGAGTAGGAAATAGCTGGTGGCAACTCGGGGCGTGGTCTGCTCCGGGGGGCGGGGCGTGTGGGAGCAGAAGATGAGGCTCATCTGTGACTCCGCTCATGCAGACTCAGGGCGCCTACCTGCTCACCTGCCTGCTGTCTCCAAATGGCGCAACCCTGCTGACCGGTGGCCACAACCTGGCCGGCGTGAGCGTGTGGGACCTGAAGGCGCCCTCCCTGCACGTGACCCGTGAGCTGCCCTGTGCCGGGCTCACCTGCCAGGCCCTGGCCACCAAACCTGAAGACAGCCTGGTCTTCGCCAGCTTCAACAATGGCACCATCAGGATTTGGGACCTGCGGGACCAGCACGTGGTCAGGTATGGGCCCTGGGGGTCCGGGGAAGCCCATCCTGAGAGCTCCTTTGCACCCGTCCCCCGGCAGGGTTTCCCACGCTCAAGGTCAAAGCCCCTTGCCTGCTTGAAACTCTGCATGTGCCTGTTGAAGACTTGGGTTCAACCCTTGACTGGGCTGTTTCTGCCAAGCCCAGTCATGGTGCTTTTCTCTGCCTCAGTCTCCCCATCTGTCAGCTGGGTGTGGTTGGGTGCGTGTGTTCCTGGGGCCTCTGACTGCCTCATGTCTCTCCTGGTCAGGGACCTGCTGGCTCCCAGAAATGAAACCAAGAACGTGGTGGTTAAAGGCTGGAACGTCTGGACAGGGGGGCCGGGCACCTGCCTGCGAGGCTGGGACCTGAGGACCTACAAGGAGCCCCAGAGACTCCAGTTCGACTCTCAGGTGTGCAGTCTGGGGTGGGGTCTGCCTGGCCAGACAGACCAGCGGTAGAGAATCAGGTGGACGTTGCGGGGGAGAGGACCGAGGGGGAGTGGGACCCCAAGTCTCTGTGAGGCTGGAAGGCACAGGGGTCATTAGAAATATTCTCCTCTGTGGATCGGATAACACGAACCCCCAGCGCTCTGTCAGGCGGTCCAGGGCTCCTTTGATCTCTGATAATCCTGAGGGGTGTGGAGGAACAAACCCATTTTACAGACAAGCAAACAGGCCAGACATGTGACACGGCCCATTGAGGCCTCAAAACCAGCAGATGGGCCGTGCCCCGGCCTGTCCCTGTGTCCCGGCCACCTGCCGGCCCGGGGGTCCTGCCCTGCTTCCTGCCTGCCTGCCTCCTGCTCCCCAGATAATGAGCCTGGCCCCCAGCCCCCGGGAGGACTCCGTGCTGGTGGGCACAGCCATGGGTCAGCAGTGGCTGCAGCCCACCCACGGGGGCCAGAAACATGTGGTGGGCTGCAAGGACAGCACCATCCTGGCTCTCAAGTTCTCGCCGCTCGGTGAGTGGCTGGTGGGGATGGGAACCCCACAGCCCCCCAGGAGCTTCCAGCGGCCACAGCCTCCAGGGTCCTGTCCATTCAGATTGACTCCCATATCCTACCTGACCTCCAATCCTGCCTGATCCTGCCTCACCCCGATCCTCCCTGACCCCCCTA